>MDKI01213166.1:0-17385 GCA_005239505.1 Nicotiana paniculata | reverse complement strand
CTAGATTAAAGAAATTAGCTAAACATGTTCATAAGAATCAAATCAAAAATAACTTGCATAATTAAACTACAAAGTAATAAATAAAAGTTGTACAAATCGATGTTTTTACTTCTCTTCAATGACTTCCTCTCTTCAAGTTGTGTTTTTGGGTCTATTTATATGTTTGGGATAAACCCTAAACATGTAGGAGATTTTTATTCTAACCGGAAAACACTTAAAACTCTTTAAACTTGGAATTGACCGGACCTCGGGGCCCAGGCGTTTGGGCCCAAATGCGCTCTTAAAGCCAGGGCAGACCTGGCTTTAGGGCTCTAACGCCCCACTAACGCCAGGCTGACCCTGTCTTTAGGGGCCAAACGCCCCACTAACGCCCGGGTTGGCCTGGATTTAAGGCCAAAACGCCCAGGTATAGCCCGGGTCACTCCTTTTTGACTCTTGAGCGTATTTTCGACGTTCATGCATCCATTTAGCTCGGTTTCCATCTCGAATACACCTACACATGAAATAGACTTCATTATGCACATAAATAGTGTATTTTTATCATTAACGCACATAAAATGTAAGGCATATAACTTGTTAAACCATGAATTCTAGCCACGCATCAATCACCCATGCCCTTCAGGGCATGGGGTCTTATTCTTATGCTCCTAGAAAATTGTCATTGGACTTGGAGAACAGTAAGACCCCACCAACAAAGCCATCTATTGAAGAACCTCCGAATCTGGAGTTGAATCCACCTCCTTCCCACCTCATGTATGAATACCTTGGTCCCTCTTGTACTTTACCAGTTATTATTTCCGCTTGCCTAACCCAAATCCATGTTGACTCAACTTTAAAAGTGCTAAGGAGGAGGAAGAAAGAAATCGGTTGGACCTTGGCTGATATTCGGGGTATTAGCCCCGCCTTTTGCGTGCATAAGATCATATTGGAGGATGGAGCCAAATCATCTGTTGAACATCAAAGAAGACTCAATGAAGCTATGCAAGAGGTGGTGAAAAAGGAGATTATAAAATTGCTTGATGTGGGTGTTCTCTATCCAATTTCGGATAGTGCTTAGACTTCTCCGGTCCAATGCGTTCCGAAAAAGGGTGGAATGACAGTGATAAAAAATGATAAAAATGAGCTCATTCCTACAAGGACGGTTACCGGATGGCGGGTGTGCATAGACTACCGCAAGCTCAACATGGTAACCCGCAAAGACCATTTTCCTTTACCATTCCTGGATCAAATGTTGGATAGGCTCGCAGGTCGGGCCATTTATTGTTTCCTCGATCGGTATTCTGGATATAATCAAATTTTGATAGCCCCGGAGGATAAAGAGAAGACTACCTTTACTTTCCCATATGGCATTTTTGCCTTTGCTCGCATGCCATTTGGACTATGTAATGCCCCAGCCACTTTCCAAAGATGTATGGTGGAGGACTTTCTAGAAGTATTTATGGATGACTTTAGTGTCGTTGGGGATTCTTTCAACAAATGCTTGAGTCATCTTGATAGAGTCCTTGCTCGGTGTGAAGAAACGAATTTGGTCTTGAATTGAGAAAAATGCCACTTTATGGTGGAGGAAGGAATCATTTTGGGCCATAAGATTTCAAAGAATGGCATTGAGGTTGATAAGGCAAAGATCGAGGTTATTTCAAAATTGCCACCACCTATTTCAGTGAGAGGAGTCCGTAGCTTTCTTGTCCATGCCGGTTTTTACCGGCGGGTTATCAAAGATTTCTCTAAGGTGGTGAATCCATTATGCAAATTGTTAGAGAAGGATGCTAAATTCAGTTTTGATGAGCATTTTATGCAAGCTTTTGAACTCTTAAAACAAAAGCTCACTACCACTCCCATTATCACGTGCCGGATTGGAGTGCACCATTTGAGTTTATGTGTGATGCAGATGTTGTTGTGGGTGCTCTGCTTGGGCAAAGGGTGAACAAAGTGTTTCATCCAATCTACTATGCCAGCAAGACAATGAATCCTGCTTAAATGAACTACACAGTCACAGAGAAGGAGCTACTAGCTATAGTCTTTGCCATGGAAATAGTTCGCCCTTATTTGATGAGTGCCAAGGTCATAGTTCACACTGACCATGCAGCACTTCGGTACCTCATGACCAAGAAGGATTCCAAGGAAAGACTTATGAGATGGGTTTTGTTATTACAAGAGTTTGATTTAGAGATCGTGGACCAAAGAGGGGGTGAGAATTAAGTAGCCGATCATTTGTCCCGGTTGGAGGAGCAGGGACGTCCTTGTGACGGACTTGAGATCAATGATAGTTTTCCGGATGAACAACTTCTTTCAATGTCAATGACAGAAATGCCATAGTTCGTGGATAATGCTAATTTCCTCGTCACCGAAGTTTTCCCTTGTGAGCTCTCTTCTAACCAAAGGAAGAAGCTTCAAAGGGATAACTTGGATTTCTATTGGGACGAGCCTTATTTATTCAAGATTTGCACCGATGGGGTGATCCGGCGATGTGTACCGGAAGAAGAGCAACTAGCTATCCTTGAGTCTTGCCTCTCCTCACCGTATAGTGGTCATCACGGAGGGGTGAGAACTGCTTCTAAAGTGCTTAGTTGTGGGTTCTTTTGGCCCACTTTGTATAAGGATTCTAGTGACCTAGTGAAGAGGTGTGATGAATGCCAAAGATCCGGGGGAATTCCCAAAAAGAATGAGATGCCTTTAAATTCGATTCTTGAGGTAGATATCTTTGATGTTTGGGGCATCGACTTCATGGGGCCATTTGTGAGTTCATGTGGGAACACGTACATCTTGGTTGCGGTTGATTATGTGTCAAAGTGGGCGGAAGCCATGGCCTTACCAAATAATGAAGCGCGGGGTGTGATAGCCTTTCTCAAGAAGAATATATTTACTAGGTTTGGCACTCCACGAGCCATCATCAGTGACAGGGGGTCACATTTTTGCAACAAAGCCTTCGATTCCTTGCTTTCCAAGTATGGGGTCAATCATAAAGTCACTACCCCGTACCACTCTCAGGCTAGTGGTCAAGTTGAAGTGTCTAATAGAGAGATAAAGAGCATATTATCCAAAACGGTCAATGCCAATAGGACCGACTGGGCTAAGAAATTAGATGATGCTCTTTGGGCTTACCGGACCTCCTACAAGACACCAATTGGTATTTCCCCATATCGCTTGGTCTTTGGAAAAGCATGCCACCTTCCGGTGGAATTGGAGCACAAGGCTATGTGGGCCTTGAAAAAGTTGAACTTGGAATGGGATGTAGCTGCAAATCTTCGGGTGGAGCAATTGAATGAGTTGGATGAGTTTAGATTCCATGCGTACTCCAGTTCGTCCTTGTATAAAGACAAAATGAAGTACCTACATGACAAATATGCTCGAGGTAAAGAGTTCAAGGTTGGTGATTTGGTCTTATTGTTCAATTCTCGGTTGAGGCTATTTCTCGGAAAACTCAAGTCAAAGTGGAGTGGGACTTTTGAAGTGGTATTTGTTAATCCATTTGGGGCTCTTGACCTTAAGAACAAAAGTGGTAAAGTCTTCAGAGTAAATGGTCACCGGGTAAAGAAATATCTTGGCAAAGTCGATGACAGCCACGTGGTGGCACTTCTTCATCTCAAATGATCCCGGTAACAGGTGTCGTGACGCGACGTTAAATCAGGTGCTTCTTGGAAGGCAACCCATGTGCCTTTACTTCCGTTTATGTTTTTTCTTGGTAGAATAGGTTTCACTATTACACTAACTGGTTTTTGGATGTGTAGGATGATTTTGACACAGGAAATTTGGCTAAGTGTAGAAACAGAACCTTACTGGAATTAACTTCGCGGCCGCAGTCACCTTTTTGCGGTCCACGAAGTCCAAAGGCTACAATAATAGTTCACTGGAATCTGCTTCACGGCCGCGGTCGCCTTTTCCCGGTCCGCGAAGCCCATTTAACTAAAAGATGCCTTTCTGAGCCTAACGCACCGCGACCACGGTTGATTTTTCGCGGACCGCGATGAGATTTTTCCTGAGCCATAAACAACTGACTGGCCACGGACCACGGTCTATTTTTCGCGGTCCGCAGTAGGTAAGAGGGGAGGTCCCCAGCTCTTCTCTATAAATAGGCCACTGGGATTTTATTTCATACTTTACGCACTGTAGCTATTCAAAGCTCCCTTCGACTGTGTCTTTCTCCTGCATTCTCTGAAATTCATTGCTCTCATCCAAACTATCATCCAAGCATCTAGTAAGTGTATTTGTGCTTCATTAACTTCTTAATTTCTATATTTTATTTATTTTCATCTTCTTTTTCATAATTTTTCTCTTTTTAGGCTTGTAAAAAGTTAGGGTTAGTCCAAATAGGTTCATGATAGTCCCTTGGAATACAATTACACTGATTACTCGTGTAGGGCTCATCTAAATGAACACTTCAGCATTGAAAATGCAAAATCTGGAAACCCTAGGTAAAATCCTATTTCGCGGTCCGCGGTCCCTTTTTCGCGGACCACGGTGCTTCTGTTTGCAAAACCCAAATCGCTTTTTCACGGACCGCGGTCAACTTTTCGCGGTTTGAGGTCCCTGTCTTCCAGAACTGATACTACATTGGATCTTACTTCGCGGCTGGGGTCAGTTTTTTGCGGCCCACGATGTGAAGGTCCAGAGAGTCTTGCTCATCAGAGGGTCCCCACCGCGGTCCGCGGTTGACTTTTCGCGGTCCGTGGTGGCCTAAAAACAGCGCATTTAGTCTTCATTGTTACTGAAGTGTCTGCACAACAATGCTCGAGAAACTAACCATGTTCACCTATGTGTACTTTGCAGGAAATGGTGCTATCTCGAGGAGGCAGTCGTAAACACACTAATAGAGGAGAATATCAAAGGGGGAGAGGCCCGGGGGAACCAAGCAACCGTCCAAAGTTTCAATTCTTCCTCAGTCATCTCGACGGCCCAGTCGGGTTACAGACTCCCCTCCTTCACCATCGGGAAGTGACTATGCTCCGTCAGAGGAGGCCTCATCACAGTCATCTCCAATAGACCCTGTCTCATCTCTCCCGGCCCCAGCACAGGCAGCTTCTTCAGCTAAATCCGCCTCCAGCGCACACTCATATTCTACTTCCCCTTCCTTATCTGGGGAGAATTCAAGTGATAGCAAGGGGGATGAATAGGTGGTTGAAGGGGTCGAGCGCACTCGAAATCCGGACGCGTGGAAAGATCATTTTGTCAGTGAGAAGGCCTTTCACAGATTCAGGGAATTGTGGACTGCGCGGTCACTTATTCCGGAGCGTACCTTTTCACTTAAAGATTTGTCTACCTACAACCCCAACGTGAAGCAGCAGTTCCGAGATAGAAAAGGGTGGTCTTACTTCACTGAGCATCTCCCGGATGCAAATGAACACATAGTGAAGGAGTTCTACATAAATTTGCTATTTCTTGAAAAGGACTCAAAGGCATCCCAAGTCCGCAATCTCACAGTGCCTTTTGATGGAGTTTCACTCAATGACTATTTGGAGATGGATGATGTGGATGATTCAATGTACCGGGAGAAATTGGCAGAAAAGGATGCTGCTAGAAATTAGTTGGCTTTACACTTGGCTAAGCCCAGGGAGACTCCGGAGTGGCTAACTACTGGGAAGAGTATCACCAGGAAGACCCTTAACTTCGAAGCAAAAGGGTGGGAAACGTTTGTATGCAGCAGGCTAGACCCGACCCATCATGACCAGACCCTCCCCCTCAGTCGGATTCTACCGGTGGCATCTATCATGGTTGGGTACCCCATCAATGTGGGGAATGTGATGTCTGAGGTCATTAGACGGGTTGTCAGCACAGGTGATACTTCTTATCCTTTTCCTCATTATCTGACAATGCACTGTGAAGACCATGAGGTCACCAAGAAGCGCATTGACACCAAAGTCAAGCCCAAAGCGCCCTTTTCTTGGTATGATTTGAAGGATGAGGACAACCCTAAAAAGAAGTCAAAGGGTAAGTTTGTTGTCTCCACTAGCCAGCCTGAAGAGCTAGTGGTGGTGGTAGAACCTTCCCTTTCCCAGCGTGCCATTCCAGAGGAGGTTCCAGGCCCGTCTCCTCCACCACCACTGACATTCCCTCCACTAGAGCCTATCCCATGACTGCTCACCGGCTGAACCTAACACTGATAAGCCTCAACAATTGGATGCAGTCAACTACTACAAAGTTGGCTACAATTTCTACAGTTGTGGAAGCCCCAGCTACTCCTCCCCCACCACAGGTCTCGCAATCCATTGAGGATACTCTGAAAGAAATTTTGGAAAACCAGAAGAAAATCCTGGACACGGTGGGTGCACATGAGAGTGCATTGACAAAGCTGGCCAGAGAAACAGAGAAGTTGAGGAAGACTCGGGCGTCAAAGGAGGAGGTGGCTAAGTTGAGAAAGGAGGTCGACAAGCTAACGGGTGATCAGATTCAATTGGAGATGATACTAGAAGACCCTACAGAGCCACAGCCACAGCAGCCAGAGCCTCATTTAGTGTGGGAGGAGGATCCGGTGAGGCCATTGAAGAAGAGGAAGGTTATGCCCCATGCTCAGGACATCAGGCTTGTACTGGCAGACTCAGGCACAGAGCCAGGAGGCCCAGCCCACCGGAGCTCCATCACAGGCAGTAGCAGACCCGGGTCCTTCATAGACACAGCCAGTAGCAGATCCTGATCCTTCACAGTCCCAGTCTCAAGCAGATCCTATCCCCTCACAAACACAGCAGCAGGGACCACAGCAGGCCGAGGGCCAATAGGGAGTTTTCCTTACTCTCTCTCTCTCTCCCATATTTTGTGCACTACTTTTGATATATAGCATTGAGGACAATGCTATCTCTTAGTTGGGGGAGTGGCCCTATAGGCATTTGATTTTGGCTACATTGGGTTGTATAATGCAAACAATAGTTTTCTTCTTTTTCTTTATGTTATTTTCCATTTTGGTATGTATAAGTTAACTATCCATTGTAAATATTCATCCCCTATGTATATTCATCTAATTCCCCTAATGTACATATTCATTCTATCCCACGCACTTTACTTTACTTTACGCATTTCTTTTCTATTTTATAGCTTCTTATTTTTCTTTCATAACTTCTTGTTTGGTTTTCGCGCGAGCAATAAGCCTTTGGTTTTCTTAACGCCACGGTTATTTCCAAAGGTGGAATTTGTGTGAATCGGGTGGCTCTTCCCAAGGATGGACGGTGTGACAACCTTCTTAAGGGTTTGAGTCTGTTTTTCCTTTTCTTGTTGTTTTGTTTTTCAATAACGGTGCCTCAAGAAAAGCTTCACTTGGGCCTAACACAGTTGCCTTTGATCCCATGGTCAAAGACAAACCTTGTGTTTAGGATGGTGATAGTGACGATCTTGAGACTCTTGTATTGGCCGATAATCATTGGGTGGTTCTTCAGGACCATTTTTTTTGTTACTCAAAACACGACTAAGGTCGTGGTGGACCCTCGACTCGGTTTCTGTATCAATCCTTTAGCTGTGAGTGGTGAGAAATTCGCAATTGCAAGTCCAAGTTTCGTGTCACTAGTCTAGAACTTGCCCTGAGTGTTGTCTAGGAAAAATTTTAGGTGTAATTTGACTTGAGAAGTAACTATAGGCTTTCCTTGGCTTGAACAAAGAATTGAACACTTCCATGACCTTCCAAAAGACATATTCCCTAGTCAACTCGTTTGAGCCTTAAACCCTTTCTTTCAAACCAAGGTACAAGCCTTCAACCATTCTTTTACCCTCTCTTGGCACCCGATCTTTCCTTGGCACTAGGCAAAAAGCATAAGTTTGGGGGAGAGACAAGAGATGTGATGAAGTGAAAAATAAGGCACAAAATAAATAAGAGAGAAAAGGCAATGAAAAAGAATGAAAAGAAAAGAATGAACAAAAAGAAGAAATAAAGGGAATTGATGAAAAAGCGATGCCAAAAGTTTGGAAAGCATAAGAAGAAGATGGAATTGATGAGAAAATGTCTCTCCAACCCTACAAAAGATAAAAGGACTCAAAGAGTCAAGAAAAAAATATGAGAACGGTTAAAAACGAAGTGCTTAAGGAAAGATAAGATTCACTCTGACCAAATACTTCCTTCCCTTAACCAAAGACTTCATCATGATTCCACAAAATCCCTATATGATCTCATGTCGAGTGAAACATGCATTAGTGGTGATTTACACAAACGGCAAGTCTATGGTACTTTGAGCCGAACTTGGGACTTTTTCCTTGATGAGAGATGAGTGATTCCCCATATTCCTCGTTCTAAGTGTCATTATTCTAAAGGTGAGATGCTTAGGGAAAGTCACGGAATAAGAGTCTGGGATCCACACTGACCGAGGTAGTAGTTAGAAGTTCACTGATGAGTTGGAACAACCCTTGAAGCTCTTGTATCACACTTGAAACTATGGTTTTGAAAAGTTCAATCATTGTCAATGATTCATTCGCATTAGGGGCTATGGTTAGTTCCAATTGATGCTAGTTGAGGTCACCATTAGCACAGCCGAATTTTCGTGAAATCTATCATAGGGGTGGGGCTTATTTTGTTTGCTTGAGTACAAGCAAGAGATTAAGTTTGGGGGAGTTGATAATTTGGATTTTTGCCTCATTTTACGTTCCCTTATACATGAATTTTGGATATAACGGTACACAAAGTGGCCTCGAAAGCTTATGCATTGTGCTTGTTGCAGGATTGAATCAGAAATGAAGACACTCAGTCTAAAATATGCTCAAAACAAGAGTGCATCCGGCACAAGGATCAAATACAACAAAGACGATCAAGCAAAAAGGCCACTGCGGCCGCGGTCCTCATTTCGCGGTCCGCGGTGGAATTCCAGTGAGGTCAAAAGTAAGGTAAGCACCCACCGCGGCCACGGTCTTTATTTCGCGGACTGCGGTGGCATTCCAGTGAGGTCGAAAGTAAGGCAAGCATCCACCGCGGCCGCGGTCCTCATTTCTTGGACCGCGGTGGCATTCCAGTGAGGTTGAACACAAGGCAAGTTTCCATCGTGGCCGCGGACCTGATTTCGCGGTCCGCGGTGGCATTCTAATGAGCTTGGGAAATAATACAAGTTTCCACCACGGCCGCGGTCCTCATTTTGCGGTCTGCGGTGTCATTCCAGTGAGGATTGAAGATAATGCAAGTTTTCACCGCGGTTTGTGGTCCTTATTTCGCGGTTTGCGGTCGAACCTTACCAGAAGACCAGCAGCTCAACAGCCTCATTGTTTTCGCGGACTGCGATCGTGTTTTCGCGGTCCGCGGTGGTCCCGCAGGGGCATTGTTGTCCGAAAATTTGACAGACTATAAATAGACTATTTTGTAATTTCTTTACACATCTTGTAATTTCTGATGTAGAGAGCACGTGAATATTTTAGGGTTTTTATCTTTCTAGCTTTGTTCTTGCATTTTTAACATTGAAAACTTCAATTTCGTTGTTAGGAATCAATTAAATGGGTTATTCTTCTTCTCTATCATTATTTTCATCATTGATTATGAGTAGCTAGACCCATTATCTAGGGTTGGGGCTCAACCCTAGTGTGGGTATGTAATGGATTTTTGAAATTAAGGTTGGGAAATTAATGGGTGTTGGCTATTTAGGCTAGTTCAAGGTTTTTATTGCTATAATTAGTGGTTGCAAACACTAATCAACCTATACATGACTTGGGTCTTTCTTGAGAAAGAAGACTTGAGTCTAGAAATTAGCCTAATAGGAAATTAGGGCATTATCAAGAGATTGGTAGTCCCAATCAATTGGGTTGAACCCAGAAATGGTCAAACCCTACTTGAGCCCTAATTAACGGGTTAAACCTCGAGAGAGTAACACCCTAACTAATCCTGAATTGCTTGATTAATTGGCACCCAATTAACCTCGAGAGGGGCAATTAGGTTAAAATCACTCAAACTACCAAGAGGTATAGAGTGAGCACCTTCGTGCATTGGTTATAGTTGTATCCCTAGCCAATTCCCCAACCTTAGAATTGAACCCCGTTGTGTATCCACCTAGGCAACGGTCACGACCCTAGTTCCTTTATCAATATCAGAAAATAACAACAAAAATAAAGTTAGTCATTAATTAGCTTACAAACAATAGAATACACTTAGTATAGTTCAGCATCAATAAATGATTAGAAGTGCAATTAGAAACACTCGACCCTTTTAGATCACTTATACACTCACTCCCATTATAGACTCCCTGTGGATTCAATCCCGACCATTCTGGTAAAAGCTACACGATCCTTGTCTTCATACTTATATAGTAGTGTGGGTGAGGTGTGATCAATACACGGGGAACATAAGGACCTAAAATACCTAAACAGCAATCTATTTGCAAATAAGTCTGAGTACGCACTCGTCATCTCGCGTACGCGGACTACAATCAACATATAAGACTCAATCCTAAGGGGTAGTTCCCCTATACAAGGTTAGGCAAGATACTTTCACGACCCAAATTCCCAACCTTAGGGATCGTGATGGCGCCTAACACCGCACTTGCTAGGCAAGCCAATGTTAGAATTCGAGTAGCTAATTTCCTTTGATTATTTTCTAAAGCATCAATAAATAAATTTAAAGTAAACTTAATTTAAATGATTTTCAAAGATAAAATAATAAACAATTGAATAAAAACGAACCACGAACTAATCATATAATAGATCTAGAACTACTCCAGAGTCTGGTGTCACAATTCACGAACTACTAAAGAATACTACAAACACTGGGTTGAAAGAAATAGTGTAACTGTTCTGAATATACTAAAAACAGTTTTATAAAAATAGGAGCAGACTCTCGGGATCTGCGAACGCCGGCAGATATACCTCGTGTCTCCGAATAAATAGATGGTTGCTCTAAGAATCTCTATTGCTGGCTAGTACCTAGATCTACACAAAAGAGTGCAGAGTGTAGTATCAGTACAAACGACCCCATGTACTAAGTAAGTGCCGCGCCTAACTTCGACGAAGTAGTGACGAGGCTACGGTGGGGCATTAACAACATATAACCTGTGACAACAATATATACAATAACATAATAAAACAATTCTACACGAACTAGAAAAATATAATTGAGACAATAAATAAAAAAGCAATAAGGAAATCTAAACAAATAATTAAGTACTGCAACAACAATAAAATAACTCTGTCGCTTTTTCAAGGCCTCAGCTATAACCAACTCTCAAATAATTTCCAAGTTTCCAAACTTCAACTTTAAATAAAAGTAGTGCCAAAATATGAAAAATTGTAATATAAAATAGTAAGTTTTCAAATCTTTGTTTTTCTTTGAAAATCAGTAAAAATATAAATGTCCTCCCTTATCGCACCTTATTGCGGCGTGAAACCCGCTCCCACATGTCCACCCTTATTGCTCCTCCCTAAATATATCACCCTTATTACTCCTGTTGCGGCGTGCAACCTGATCCCACCTATCCACCCTTATCACTCCTTGTTGCGGCGTGCAACCAGCTCCCACCAGACATATCATATCAATTTATTCATAATTTCACAATTCAAGTCAAAGCCTTTCATAATATTTATGTCTCGACAATTGTAAACAGAACAAGTTTCAATTTAAATAACAGTAAAAGCAGAATATGAAATAATGACAATAAAACAATGAGTTCCAGCCTTTATTTTATGAACAATAAAACATGCATATTCTCCCTTATCATTTTCTTGTTGCGGCGTGCAACCCGATCCCACCTATTCACAATATCACAAATTATCCACCCTTATCACAACCCCCTTATCACAGCCCCCTTATCACAATCAATTTTGTTTATTCATCAAAAACTTTCACAGTTCAAGCCAAGCCTTTCACAACACCTTTATTTCAACAATTGCAAACAGAAAACAGTATAGCTCGTAAGCTTCAACCAATATCATTTTACAATAAACCAACCAAAATATATGTAAACACCGTAACGCTATCAACCCAGCTCAATCTTTATGTACTATGATAGAATAAAGAGAACAACCAACACTTTTAACACACTTGCAACAAGAATTGGAAATAATAGATTGAAATCAAATAGCCACGTAAACCTCAATATTGCCAATACAGTTAAACTGAAATTCTCATAACTTCCTCAATATAATAAAAAATGAAAGCAACGGGAACATAAATATATATGTGCCTCGTAGAAACAATACCAAACTACTCAACCATTTTGTACCACAAGGGAACCAAATAAAAAATAAATACTCTTTCCAAAATAAACACAACAATATTTAACAACAACGGAATAAGGCCAATAATCGTAGAAACAATGAGCATAGAACAATTAAGCCAGGAATCAATTAACTTGGGAACGGGGAAGGGATCATGTTTAACAGACCTTTTGGTGGTGCATAGATACTCGTCACCTCACTTATACACCACACATGCATTTCACATAGCAAAGAAGTGAGGACTCCTATTCCCTCAAGTCAAAGTTAGACCAAACACTTACCTCAAATTCGCAGGGCAGTCACTCCTCAATTATAGCTTTTCCCTTTGAATTCACCTCCAATACACTCGAATCTAACCATAATTAACTTAATATAATTAATTAATGCTAAAGGAACTAGCTTTACTGAAAATTATAATTTTTTCTAAGTTTTCTTAGAAAAAAAAAGTAAAAACCCGACCCGGGCCTGCTTGGTCTAAGCTCGGGGTTCGGACCAAATTATGTTTACCCATTCACCCACGAACCCAAATATATAATTAGTTTCGAAATTCGATTAATTTGAGGTAAAGATTTGACTTTTACGAAATTCTCTAATTCTACCCAAACCCTCAGTTTTTACCATGAAAATTCTTAGTTTTTTATTTAAAAGTGATGAAAAATAATGAGTAATTGAAAGAGTAACTGAAAAATCTGGCAACCTTAGTAAAATGACCATAAAATCCTCATAAGATGTCCAAATTCAATGATTCTTTTTGCTACGGGTCCGTAATTACGATACGGATCTAATAATTCTTTCAAACAGAAATTGGATCTCATTTGTTCAATATGATATCATTTATGCTTGAAGAAATAACGCTGAAGCATAAGAAAGAACTAGCGCAACACAACCCAAACCCATTTGAAACTAGCCCGAGCTCTCGGGGCTCTAAAAAAACATGAACACAAGTCTAAAAGCATCATACAGACTTGCTCGTGCGATCAAATCATGAAAATAACATGTAAAACTATGAATTAAACCTCAAAACTCACTATTTTTCTCATAAAAGCTTTCCAGTTTCACGCCCGGACTGTGCACGCAAATCGAGGTATTTAAAATTAACCTTTTTTGGGCTATTAAGCCTAGAATGGAGTCTAATTTCACAGAATGACCCCTTGGGTCATCACAGATACTTACCTCAAAGACGACAATTCGGTATTCAAAATAGACTTCTCGGGCGGGAAGGCCTTCGGTCGGCTCAAAATCAACTAAAACAACTTCAAAATGCATATAAAACTGTCACGGCCTAAATTCCCAACCCCAGGGATCGTGATGGCGCCTAACACCACACTTGCTAGGCAAGCCAATGTTAGAAGTCGTTTAGCTAATTTCCTTGATTAATTACTTGAGCATAAATAAATAAATTTCAATTGAGCCTAATTAAAACAATTCCCAACAAAATAAAATAAAATTATAACAATAGCCATTTAAATAGAACGAATTACGAACTAATTATGTAAACAACTCTAAGACTACCCCAGCGTCTGGTGTCACAATCCACGAACTTCTAAAGAATACTACAAATAATAGTTGAAATAAATACTGTTATTGTTCTGAATAATATAAAACAGTGTATGTAAAATAGGAGAAGACTCTTGGAATATGCGAACGCCGGCAGATGTACCTCGTGTCTCCAAATGAATCGGTGGTCATCCTGAGGTTCTCTACTGCTGACTAGTACCTGGATCTGTCCAAAAGAGCACAGAGTGTAGTATCAGTACAACCGACCACATGTACTGAGTAAGTGTCGAGCCAAACATCGGCGAAGTAGTGACGAGGCTAAAAGGCAGGGCTTTAACGATAAACCTGTGATATTAATATATATACGATAACACAATTAAATAATTCTACACGAACAAGAAAATATATTTGGGACAATAATTATAAAACAAGAAGGAAATCTAAACACCTCCATTCAAATACTGCAACAATAATAAAATAACACAACCGTCTCTTTCAGGCCTCAGCTATAATCAATCCTCAAGAATTTCCAAGCTTTCAAACTTTATCTTTGAATAAAAGTAGTGCTAAAATATGAAAATAATAATATAAAATGGAAATTTCCAAATCTTTGTTTTTCTAAAAAGAAAACAGTAAAAATAAACATTTAGCTTTTCAAATCCTTATTTCCTTTGAAAAATCAGTAAAAATATAAATGTCCTCTCTTATTGCTCCTTGTTGCGGCGTGCAACCCGCTCTCACATCCCACCTGTCCTCCCTTATCGCTCCTTGTTGTGGCGTGCAACCCGCTCCCACCAGACATGTCATATCAATTTATTCATAAAGAATTTCACAATTCAGGCCAAGCCTTTCACAATACTGTTATTTTCACAATTTCAAACAGAAAATCATATAGCTCGTAAGCTTTAACCAATACCGTTTCACAATAAAGCCAACCAGAATATAAGTACACACCATAACACTGTCAATCCAGCTCAGTCTTTATATACTATGATAAACTCAAGAAAACAGTCAACATCTTTAACACACTTACAACAACAATTAGAAATAACTCAATGAAACCCAATAACCACGTGAACCTCAACAATTACGAAACAGTCAAACTACGTTTCTCACAACTTTTTCAATATTATCAAGACGAAACCAACAGGAACGTAAATATATATATATATATATATATATATATATATATATATATATAAAATTCGTAAAAATAATGTCAAACCTCTCAACCGTTATACATATCACAAGGAAACCAGCTCAAACAACAGATTCTCTTTCCAATTAATCACAACAATATCTAACAACAGATCAACAAGGCCAAATAGTCATAGAAGCAGTAATGAACATATAACAATTAAGATAATGATCAAATAAGTGGGGAACGGGAAAAGGGATCATGTTTAACAAACAATTTGGGTGGTGCATAGATACTCGTCACCACACCTATACACCACACCCATGCAATTCACATGGCAAACAAGTGGGGAGTCCGATTCCCTCAAGTTAAAGTTAGGCCAAACACTTACCTCAATTCTGCAGGCCACTCACAGCTCAATTATTGCTTTTTCTTTTGAATTCACCTCTAAATTGCTCGACTATAATCAAAATTAAATTAATATCATTAACTAATGCTAAAGGAACTCACTTTATTGAAAAATATAATTTTTCCTAAGTTTTCTCAAAAAAAAAGTGAAAACCCGACCTCGGGGCCGCTTGGTCTAACTCGGGATTCTGACCAAATTACGTTTACCCATTCACCCACGAACCCAAATATGCTATTAGTTTTGAAATTCGACCTTAATTTGATATAAAATTTTAATTTTTACAAAACTCCCTAATTCTACCCAAAATCTAGATTTTTACCATGAAAATTCTTTGTTTTTGCTTTAAAAGTGATACAAATAGTAAGGAATTGAAAAAAAAAAAGGTTTGAAATTGATTACCTATGAATTGGGGATGAAGATTGCTGAAGAAAAATCGTTTTTAGGGCTGGAACTTCAAAAATTTGGGGAAGAAAGTGTTATGCCCGTTCTTTAACAGGTATTTATATTATCTCGGCTGGGCAACTGTGCAATCGCGGATAAAGATGTGCGATCGCACAGGGTAAGGAAAAATTGGGTTGTGCGATCGCGGGAGAAAGAGTGCAATCGCACAGGGTATGACCTCCCCTCCCCCAAGCCTAATTTTTAAAGCTACGCAATCGCGGGGTTTACTGTGCAATCGCACAGCACAGTCCAGGTGGTGCAGTGCGATCACACACCTGCTCCTGCGGTCACACAGTGCAAGTTTTGGGCTCCTGGAGACTACACTATGCGATCGCGGTTGTATTTATGCGATCGCATAGTACAAAACCTGGACACCAGATATTGAAAAAACCAGCAGTTATTTAAGTGCAAAAATCATCTAGTGGCCTATCTGAAACTCACCCGATCTCTCGGGGCTCTAAACAAAACATGCACGCAAAGTATAGAAACATCATACGGACTCGCTCGTGCGATAAAATCATGAAAATAACATGTAAATCTATGAATTAAACCTCAAAACTCATCATTTTCATCAAAAACTCTTGAGGTTCATAGTTTCTCAACCGGATGTCCGAATCACGTCAAACGAACTCTGTTTTTCACCAAATTTTACAATTAACCTCTAAATATCATAACAAAGTTGTATCAGGCTCTGAAACCAAAATACGGACCCGATATCAGTGATTTTTAGCATTATTTCATTTCTTTAATTCATGAAAATTTCTGCAAAATAATTTCTTTCAAAAATTGATTTCTAAGGCTTAGGACCTCTGAATTCATTTTCGGGCATACGCCCGAGTCCCATATTTTACTGCGGACCTCCCGGGATTGTCGGAACACGGATCCAGGTTCGTTTACTCAAAATGTTAACCAAAGTCAACTTTTATCAAATTTAATTCCTAAAAATCACTATTTTCTCATATTTTCACATAAAAGCTTTCCGGTTTCACGCCCGGACTGCTCATGCAAATCGAGGTATTTAATTTTAGTCTTTTCATGGCTATTAATCATGGAATGGAGTTTAATTTTATAAAATGACCCATTGGGTCATCACAAAAACGTATAAGGAGCTATTCCAAATAATAAAATCTCAATCTTTACAATATTATAAAAATCGACCCAAAAGTCTACCCCCGGGCACGCACCTCGGAACCCGAAAAATTTTATAATTTCCTATTACCCATTCCGATACGAGTTCACCCATAGTAAATTTGTCCAATTCCGATAACATTTGATCTTTCAAATCATGATTTTTCATTTTAGAATTTTTCTTTTAAAAACCCACATTTTCCTAACTAAAAATACAATTTAAATGATAAAAAAAAAGACTAATTCATGGAATGTATATAATTATAGATGAAGAACACTTACCCACTCGATTAGCTCGAAAATCCCCAAAAATCGCTCCCAAATCCGAAGTCCAAAGCTCAAAATGTGAAGAAAATGGCTAACCCTCGTTTATAAGAATCTGCCCAGGACCTCCACACCTGCGACCAATTAAACGCACCTACGTAATCGCAGGTGCGAAACACAAGCCGCACTTGTGCTCCTACCCGCACCTGCGCCCCTGAATCGCCTCTGCGGAAGCCGCACCTGCACCCCAAACTTTCGCACCTGCGGAGGTTGCCCAGTCTGCTTATTCTCGCAAATGCGTGCTGTGAACAACTAATTTTTTACCACTCTCAAATTCTATACTATATTGGTGTAAATATTACTTTTAGGTCTAATCTTAATATTTTAAATTTTTATCTTACTCTTAATA
>ML350216.1:0-88108 GCA_005239505.1 Nicotiana paniculata | reverse complement strand
ATTGTTTACAACACATTGTTAGTAATCGTTAGTTTATTATTATTGTCAGTAGAAATAGTAAAAATCATCAATTTATATTAAAAAGTCTTGAGAAAATTGATTAAGTAAAAGTTGTGTATTCTGACGGCTTGATTGATATGCAAATTCCCTGTGGGATTGACTCTGGGCGAAATACCCCAGATTATATTTGCAGTGCCCGTTTAGTCTTTCTATAATACATAGTTGAGCGTGATCAAATTTTGGCGCTGTTGCCGGGGAGTTAACGGTATTATCGAGTGTAGTTGTAGGTGTACATATTGCTAGGTTTCAAGTTTGATTTTTTTAGTATGTGATTTTTATTTTCTTTATTTTAGTTGTATTTGTCAATTTGAATAACATGGCATCGTGGAATTATGAGAGTTTGGATGTTGTTAATTCTACTTTTGATCCTCGTTATGCATATTATGGAGGAAGCCACCCGGGGAAAAAATATCAAAATATTGCCGAGAGCGAGTTATTTGAACCAAATCAATCTTATGTGTGGAATGTGTGTGATATGTGTGGTGGTCAAGATGGTCACTTTCATGGTTGTGCTTATATTTATTATCTTCCCCCAACCCCTTACTTTGATGATTCTTCTTTTTCTTGTGAAGTTAATAGAAACAAAGAACCCAGTGATGATGACCTGAAAATGATCGAGGATATGATGAAGTGCCTTTTGGAACAACATGAGGAGATACAACTGCGGGTACAAAGGCAAGATGCAACTATTCGCAACTTGGAGGTTCAAGTGAGTCAACTAGTTGAAGCTTTTAATGCTCAATATGCCAATATTATGGATAGTATCCAGGAGCAGTGTACATAAGAGATGAAAATTGAGGTACCAATGGAGGAGTCCAAAGTAGAAACCCAACACTCTAACCAACTAGAATTTGAGGATGCCGATGTTGAAGAAGTAATACTAGAGTCAACCAGGGATGTTGAGGATACAAATTTAGTCGACTCTAGTGCGATTGATGTTGAGGATTTTGAAAGTCCTGAAGTTCATGTGTTTGAGCGCATTGGTCCTCACTCCAAACATTTTTCCACATTGTGCTTGGATGATGATATGGACATAGAGTCATCTGAGCCAATTGAGGAGTCAAGGAATGAGGAACAAGATACCTACATTCTGGAATTTTTCTTGCTAGAAAGACAGGACTATATACCTCATCTAAATGCCAAGAAGTGTAAAATAGTACAATGGTTGCTTGTGCCAATTAGATTTGTTCCACCACCCTTGGAGAATAACCGAAAACTTGATGCAAAATTGGGGGCTCAATTCATAAGTTCGAAGTGGTGGCAGAAAATGATTCACGTCGTGCCGCGACGTTAAATCAAACGCTTGTTGGGAGGCAACCCAGCTTTACTGCTTTCTTTTATTTTATTTTGTTTTATTTTTTCTAATTGTATTATTTTGTAGTGTCAAGTTTTTTATTTTTTTAAGAGCATGGAATGCAAAGCCGCTGGAGGGATTAAACAACAAACCAGATGGTTGGAACTAAATGTGAGGTACCCGCATGAAGGACCAGACCTGGGAGAAGTCTGAGTACCCCATGAGATGCTAGTGCTTCGGCCTTTGGCCTACCAGGGAGTTTTTTTACCCTCTTGTATGTATGGGTGCGCATTGGGGACAATGCATAATTTTAAGTGTGGGGTGAGCAGATTGTCTGGGTGATTTTCTAATGCTATTTTAGTTGTTTTAGATTAATGGAATAATTTATCTTTTTACAAAAAAAAAAAAAAGTTGAAACGTTAACTTTTCTGGGTGATTTTCTTTGCTATTTTAGTTGTTTTATATTAATGGAATAATTTATCTTTTTACAAAAAAAAAATAAAAAAAAATTGGACTTTTCCCGACGGTGGATCTCCTAGACAGTTCTCTTGAGGGAAGTAAGTCAAAAAGAAAACACAAAAAAAAAAAGATTTTTTGTTTTAGGTAGTGTAGTAATTCCCCCTTGGTTTTTCTTTGGACCACAGCTCTTTTCCAAGGGTTTTTAATTGAACCGAGTGTAGGTAGTTTTTAATTTTAGGAGTAGTAACCACATGGTTGAGGGCTTAATTGCAGCAATATCTCGGAACTTTGTGATGCCTTGAGAATAGTCAGTACTGTGGTTGTGACTCTTAGGCTCAATTTTTTTGACTCCAGGATAAATACCTTAAATCAGGGATTCTTAAAATTTGCTTAACTGCTTTGACTGGAGTGTCTTGATAGACTCAATCCTGAGTGAGTTATGTGCCATGTGTGTGTAAGGTTTGTATGTTATTCTGTGCATTGCATTTGATGTCTAGAACTTTCCCCGTGTGTGCGCAAAGCGAAATAGTAGCTGTGTTCAGTCTTGGAAGTGATATAGGCATTTATTTGTTGAGCCAGCTGTATATATTTTACCTGCCTAATTGTTATGTATCGTAGTTAACACCGTTGAGCCTATAATCCTGTTTCTTTGGCAACCACATTACAAGCCATACCCCTTTATTTGAATCAATCATATCTTTTAACCTTGTCACCTCTCGTAAGCACTGAAAAAAAGTGATGAAATATGGAGAAGTTAAAGTGTGGGGTGGTAGGTTGGTTTTTGAGGGGAATAATAAAAATAAGGAGAAAGGTGCACTGTTTTGAAAAAGTAAGAGTCACTTGAAAAAGAAAAAAAAAGAGAAAAAGGAAAAAATAGTTGTATTGTTGTGAAAAAAAAAAATATATATATATATATATCTATATTCCTTGACAAGTGGTGACTCTTGATATAATTGTGCCTAAAGAAGTATGGGGTAATAACATTGATGTGAAGGTGGAAGTTGGTTTAATACAAGTTTGAGGTTGAAAGCTAAAGTATGTGTTTTAAAGTTCTTAGGTAGGTGTAGTCACTCTTATATCTAAATGTATCCGACCCGTCCCGCATCCTACATTACAACCAAATAAAGTCCTACTTGATCCTACACTGAATGAGCTCGATTAGTAGAGTAGTACACTACGGGCAAGCCTATGGTGCATCTTTTGTGGCATATGAATATTATTTCTGAGAATGAGTGAATTCTTTCTATCTTGAGTTCCTAAGTGTTCTAAAATTTCATTGTGTGTGGAACTAGCCGTTTGATTTGGTAACCGCACATGATTCATGAAGGAAAGGTAATGTTTTTTACCTCTAAGTTAGAGTAGTGAGTGTATTGTGAATAAAGCATGGTATATGTGAGTCAACTATTGAGGCGAGGATGTCACACCTTTGTGCTTGAACTGTTTTAAAAATTCTTGGTATAACGTGTTAAGGGATTTGCTTAATAAGTTGTGTACATGAGTGTAGTTTGATTGCTCAAGGACGAGCAAAAGTTTAAGTGTAGGGTGTTGATGTGTGGCTAGAATTCATGGTTTAACACGTTACGTGCCTCACATTTTATGTGCGTTAATGATAAAAATACACTTCGTATGTTCCTAATGGAGTCTATTTCATGTGTAGGTGAATTAGAGATGGAAGCCGAGCTAAATGGATGCATAAACGTCGAAAATACGCTCAAGAGGCGAAGAGGAGTGCACCGGGCTATAGCTGGGCGTTTGGGCTGTAAAGCCTGGTCATGCCAGGCTATAGCTGGGCGTTTGGGCTATAAAGCCTGGTAAGACCATGCGTTATCCAGGCTTTAGAGCCATAACGCCAGGCCTGGCCTGGCTTTATCCAGGCATTTGGGCCATAAGGCCAGGTCCCTAGTCTGGTCCAATCCGAGTTTTGAAGATTTTAAGTGTTTTCTGGTTTGAATAGAAGTCTCCTACACGTTTAGGGTTTATCCCAAACATATAAATAGACCCAAAAACACACCTTGGAGAGGGACGCCATTAGAGACAAGAAACGCCTGTGGAATACTATTCAGAGAAGCAAAACTTTATTTTTACAGCTTTTATTCATTACTTTGTATTTTAATTATGCAAGTTATTTTGGGTTTAATTATTATGAGCATGATTAGCTAACTTCTTTAATCTAGGGTTTTTGTGGAACCCGTTGGGGGATGAACTTATTGTGATATTAATATAGCTTTGATTGGTTGATTAATCTCTATTTGTTCAACTATGTTCTTGTTGTAGTTGATTGAAAGGGTCCTCAATTAGCTATTCCTATTTATTATGTATCTACTTGAGAGAGAGTGCATATTTAGGTAGTTGTTTGAACAACACCACTCCCAGAGTACAGACGAAAGTCATAACCGAGGGTGTAGAAGTTGGATTAGAAATAACGATACTTTGGGTGCAATATAAAGTGAACTGTAATGCAATCTAGATAGTGTAACTTGAGAGAGTGCGTCTAGTAAATTATCATAATTACTTGAGAGAGATTTATGGTAGATAGAGTGTTCATGATTGATAGAGACAACTAATCAAACTATAAGAAGTATCCGAGAAGGAAGTTCACCGACGGGGGAAACCATAACCTTAGACCTTTATTATAATTGTTTACAACACATTGTTAGTAAACGTTAGTTTATTATTATTGTCAGTAGAAATAGTAAAACATCATCAATTTATATTCAAAAGTCTTGAGAAAATTGATTAAGTAAAAGTTGCGTATTTTGACGGCTACATTGATACGTAAATTCCCTGTGGGATCGACTCTGAGCGAAATACCCCGGATTATATTTGCAGTGCCCGTTTAGTCTTTCTATAAGACGTAGTTGAGCGTGATCAGTGCTTCTTAGGCAGAGCAGCTTAGACTTGATAGGTACAAGAAGTACCACCCACCCACCCACTTTCAATGTTTTATCTTTAGAGAATGCTCAGAATTTTCTTGAGGAGTGTCATCGTATCCTCTGCACTATGGGCATAACAGAGATGAGTGGGGGGTTTTTTCACCGCTTTCCAGCTGAGGGGAGCGGCATATCAGTAGTGGTGTGCCTATGAGATGAGTGGTCCGGACGAGGCAACCTCACTCACTTGGACTCACAGTTATCAGATATGTTTTTGCATGAGTATGTCCCTCAGAGCCTCAGGATGCTTGGCGCTCAGAGTTTGAGCAGCTGTACCAGGGTTCTATGACTGTGTCGGAGTATGAAATCTGTTTCAGTATGTTGGCTCAACATGCACTGGCTTTGGTTGCTACAGTCATAGAGAGGGTTTGTCGCTTCATTAAGGCACTCCACCCCAGTATTTGGACCAGTATGGCCAGGGAGTTGGAGATGGACATCTCTTATTAGCAGGTCGTGCATATTTCCATGAGAGTGGATGGCATGCTTTCCTGGGACATAGAGGAAAGAGAGGCCAAGAGGTGTCGCAATCGTATTCGGAAAGTTTGGAGTTGATTCAGATGGAAATTACTCAATTCGGAAGCTTTAAGTTGGAAGAGTTAACCAATGTTTGACTTTGAGTAAACGACCTCGGAGTCGGATTTGAAGGTTCCAATAGGTTTGTATGATTATTTCAGACTTAGGTGTGTGTTCGGATTGAGAATCGGGTGGTCCAAAAGCATATCGACGCTTATTGTTGAAAATTGGTATTTTAAAGGTTTTAGAATTTTCAGAAATTGATTTGAAGTGAACTTTGATTTTATTGATGTCCGTTTGGGAATCTGAGCCTTGGAATAGGTTCTTATCGTGATTTGTGACTTGCACTTAAAGTTTGACATTATTACTGAATGTTTAAGTTTAATTCAGACGCGTTCGTCGATTTTTGAATGTTTGAAGGTTGAAAGAGGTGTTTTGATCATCGATTCGTAGTTTTTATGTTGTTTGGTGTGATTTGAGGACTCGAGAAAGTTTGCATCATGTTTTGGGAATGTTTGGTATGATTCGATGGGGTTCCGGGGATCTCGGGTGTGTTTCGGATGGACTACGGGTCATTTCGCCATGTGTTGAGCTGCTGTTTTTGAGATATGTGCATCCTTCTTTGCGACAGATAAGAAAGGGTCACGATCGCGAAGAGAAAAGTGTTTTTCCAAGACTTGTGAATCGCGATCGTGGAAGGAAATTCATGATCGTGTAGAAGGATTTTCTGTTGTTAGTGTTATGAGTTTTAGAGCATATATATTGCAATCTATAGGAATTTGGGGATGATCCAAAAATGAAAGTTATATTCCTTTGAATCTAGTTTTCAGAAATTCAAACCATTTGTTATTTGGAATGTTGTACAAGAGGTAATGCACATTATACTGAAGGGTGTATGTGAAGAGGAAACAAAATTTGTACATCGCGATCGCAATGAAGGAAAATGATGTTGTAACTTTTGATAATAGTGATCGCATGGATTATGACCATGATCACGAAGAATGAGGCCTAGAAGGTGTATTAAAAATCTAATTTTGAGATTTTGATCTCATTTTCATTACTTTTAAGTTCTTGGAGCTCATGTGGGACGATTTGGGGTGATTCTTGAAGATCGTTTTCGCCATATATCACAAGGTAAATTATTCCTACTTGTTTTGAGTTAAATACATGGGTTATATATGAATTTTAACATGGGAATTTGATAGAAATTATGTAATTTTTGGAAGAAAACCTAGAAATGGTATTTTTAGATTTTGACCACGAAATTGGACATGGAAATAGGAATAAACTATTTATTTTAGTTCGTGGTATTATAGGTAGTGTTTATCTTCAAACATTTTCGGAATTCGGGTACGTGGGCCAGAGGGTTGACTTTGTTGACTTTTTGAGCGGAGTTGGGAATCATTATAAATTGTTAAATTGTAAGTATTGGAGTATATTCTTATTGGATTGCACGTCGTTTGTCTAGTTTCGGATCATTTGTCTTTGAGTCGAGGAGTTAGAGAGGCATTAGAGCCGGTTATGGAACATTGAAGCAAGGTAAGTCTCATGTCTAACCTTGTGAGGGAAAAATCACCCCGTAGGTGTTATTCCTGTTATATGCCACATGTTGTGGGAGTTGCGCACATATGAGGTGACGAGTGTCCATGCGCATACTAGAATTCCTAACTATATCCAGGTAGACTAGGATTCACGCCATGCTTTATTTGTACTAGTTGAGTTATTTTTGCCTACTTATTTACTTGATTTCACATTACGACCTGAGACTAGGCTTGCGTAGAGTGATGAACTCGCTATTGTAAGATATTTGACGAGCTACTTGATTAGCCGTAGAATAATTGTGCTTCATTTACGAATTTCTCTCGCGTTGTGCATTTTCATCGAAAAACTTCTTTAAAATTCATACCTCACATGTATATAATATATTCGTGAGTGGGGCCAGGGACCCGTTAAAACTTCTTATTCTAATGGGATCGACTGCTCGCCTCAGTAGGATTATACACCACATTCTTATGGAATCGGGCCATTCGCCTCGACATGATATTGTAACACACTCTTATGGGATCGGGCCGTTTGCCTCGGCAGTAGCATATTTTTTTTGTAATAGGGTCATTCGCCTCGGCAGTATCATGTCTCACATTCTTATGGGATCGGTCATTAGCCTCGGCATTTATATAAAACATTTCTATGGAATCGGGTCGTTCGCCTCAACAACATTCATGAAATACTCTAATGGGATTGGGTCGTTCACCTCTGCAGAATCGCACATAATATTTGACATGAAGCCAACTTATCTGTGTGTTTTCCTGATTTGAGTTGTGACGACCTATCTGATGGGGACCATTATACACACACACACACACACACTCACTCTCTCTCTCTCTCTCTCTCTCTCCGGTTGAGGAGGTATTCGATAATTGATATCTAGTGTTTATCGTTCAGAGGAGGATTGTACCACATACCTATATTTTCTTATACTGTTTATTTACCATGGCTCATACTTGTTTACTTTTTATTGTACTTGATTATTTGGACCACTAGTAAGTGTCGATGTCGACCCCTCATCACTACTTCTTCGGGGTTTGGCTAGATACATATTAGGTACACGTTGATTTACGTACTCATGTTACACTTCTGCACTTATTGTGCATGTATATATTTCTGGTGGTCTTTTGGGCAAAAAGGCACTGCTGTAGCGGGGACTTTATAATGAACTGCATCCTATGTTACGATTCGCATCATACAGAGTCTCCATCACAATAGTTTACATTTTCCTGTCTAACTTGTATTCTAGACAGAAGTTGTATTGTTAATCCACCTTCTAGTAGATGCTCATGCACACCGAGTTTTGGGGTGTTCTAGAATTGTTATGGATTGTTTTACATTGATACACTTTTACTTATTACTTTTAATTAAACTGTACGTAACTACGATTTATTTTAATGCGCTGACCTCTCTATCTATATAAGATTCATGATTTTAAAAATAATAAAATTAATAATTAAGCGTTGGCTTGCTTAACGACATTGGGTGCCATCACGGCCTATAGTGGATTTTAGGTTATGACAGCTGCAGCGCGCAGCCCAATCCACAATAACACTCACAATCCTGCTCTATCACGACCCAATTTCGCCCACCGTGAAATATCGTGACGACACCTAGTCTCTAAGACTAAACATACTGCACATAATTCAAATAGACAGTCAAAATACGTAGGCATGCTTTTCTAATCTAAACTAGGTAGTTACATATACTAGTGTAGTTCAGACAAGGCAAAAACAGGTTATGATTTAGTGAAAAATGGAGTTTTACAACAAATAGCCTGTGTACGTACTCGTCACCTCACGTACACGGCGCTCATATATCAAATAGTACCAAAATCCTAAGAGGAAGTTCCCCCACACAAGGTTAGGCAAGACACTTACCTCGAACCAAGCTCAATCAATCTGAAACCACACTCTTGCCACGAGTATCCAACTCCGAATGACCCAAATCTAAGCAAATCAATTACATAACGTAAATATAGCTACAAACACCTATTTTAGTGAATGAATTCGAAGCTAAGGCAAGAAAATAGGAAAAATGCCCAAAAAGCCTCCCCGGGCCCACTTCACGGAATTGGGTAAAAATCACAAATTCCGAATATTCATTCACTCACGAGTCTAACCATGCCAAATTTACTCAAATCCGATACCAAAATCTCGATCAGATATTTTATTCCAACACGATTAAAACCCAGTATCGTGTTTTATAGTAATATATAGGCTCCAATATTTGATATTTATAACATACATAAATTTGGACTTAATTAATAACAATCCTCAAGTCCAATCTTCACACTTTGGATGCTGAGCCCTTGGCCCCCCTTCTTTGGAACCACAGTTACCGCAATAATGTCTTCATCTTCCAAAGCACAGTCCTCAAGCAGTTCAGTGATGGCTAGCTTGAATTCTATTGGTTTAAACTCATGAGTGGCATTATTAGGTCCATGAATATGTGGCAAGCTGGTATAGCTCCCTGCATACTCTTTCTTGTTAACGTCATCTGCATTCACAGTCTTGTCTGCATTGACGAACACATCAAACCTTATGTAATTTCTATCATCATACTTTATACCCTCGAATGTTAGCATCTCCACAAATTCATCTTTCTCCTGCTGACTCCTTGATGTAGCTGGCCTCTCTATACTAAAGCAAATGGCTCTGTCCAGATTTGAGAGTGGGAATACCTTGCTGGCTGGCTTAACTGAACTTAGGTTCACCTTGCCCGCTGTGGTCTTTTTCGATGGCTTAAAGTCACGCCATGGTGTGGCTGCCGGTTCGTAATCATACCCCATCTTCTTATTGTCCAAACAGTCTCGGACTTTGACACGCCATGGGTCACGGTTTTCATCGTAGAAAAAGAACTCCGAGTTTAACCAATCTTTGTCTGTGAGATCCTTTCTTTTCCCTCCTAGTGCTTTCCATTCATTCCACATGCGGTCCACATTGGCGTGGTGGCAGAAAAAAACTGGGTCTAAACCAGTTGAGTAGAAATTACCCATATCCTCACCGTATGATCTCACACCATTACCCAAATCCGTCCCCCACACAGTACCAGTCCAAATGTGGACCGGAGTATGAGGAATGTTTTCAATGCTTCCCGGCCCGGCCGTTTTGGGTTCAGATCCGAATCTGTAAGGCTTTCCGAAGAACAACAACGGGCATGGAGCATTAGTTACCATTTGACGATACATTAGAATTAAGTTGTTAGTTACCATCTGTAGGTCATTAGTTTTGACTTCATCACCGAAAAAACCAAGATCGATTATGTTTCCATCACGGACATGTGGATTACGTCTTGCATTGTAAAGGGAAGAACCTTCGACATCGAACATAGGAGGTAAACGCATGCCGCTTGGATGGTCCCAATTCCAATATGGCAGAGCAAAAGTTGGATCATCAATGAGGGAGCCCAAGATTCTCTCGTAGAAGTACAAGTACCATCTATGAAATGGGAAGAAAAGCCACGATTCGTGAACTTGCAACTTTTTGTCACCCATTGTGTAAGCATCGTTGCAATAAGCACAATGGATATTAGCTTGTTGCTTGAAGCCAAGAGGATCAAATGGGTCTTTGTCTAATTCCTTCATTTTACTAGTGGCTAACTGGTACTTGGCTATATACTCCTCAGTCACGTTTTGGGCAGCGGGCCGCTTACGAAGCTTGGACATGCGAGGGATCTTGTAATATGGAATGCTGCCCATATCATCTGGTCTAGGTGGGCAACAACTATATGGTACAGGTGGACCGTTCGTTATCATAGCCGTGCCACATGATTTTAGATCGGGGGATGGTACGGGAGCAGCTGAAGCTAATGGCGCAAGATTAGCTGCGCCATACAGCCCTCCTAAACCCAACAGGACATTCCTTCTGTCAACATGTACAACTCCTTCTTTAATTGCGTCAAGGTTTTCATCATGCTCGCTCGTGCATGAAACCTTGAAACTTTGGTTACGTTTTCCATTGAGGAAAAGCTGAGAGGGTTTTGCAAACAAAAATGAGCTGGAGTTGGGGGAGGAAGAAAAGGGAGTTTTGGTGGTGCATGAAGATAGAGTAGAAGAATAAGCCATTGCTGGGATGAGTGCTTTTGCAGTGAAAGGTTTCAAGCTATTTATACACAACAGGCAACGGTACACGTGAAGCACGCGGCTGATATTGTTCTTTATTCTTTTCATGCATTAAAATGAGAAAGACAAACATGAAAATATCAAGAAGAAAAGGTCATCGCGTTTTTATAATTACCTTACATGTTCATGAAGGGCTAGATAATGTATACGCTAAAGAACAAAATTACAACTAAGATATTTATATTTAAAAAAAACTACCTATTCTAACCTTGCATGTGTGAATATTATATTGTTTATCTTGTTTTCTCTTACAATTCAAACTTTCCGAATTTAATGATTTGATCATAAGTTTTGTACAGCTTATCTAGAAATATTTCCTTGACAATTTATTACGTACTCACTTAGTGTTCTTTTAACTCAGTAAAAGATTTAACAAAATAAATCGCTTAAACTTAATTGGGCTAAGCGTGCTATATACGAAATTATAAACTTATTTATCTCATTTTTGTTACGTTTTTTGTGTTTTTAGACTAGCTATAGCTGTACTTTTTTTTTTGTAAGGTATATATAATGCAGTCAAATTGAAGTTCTTCTCCTCCTTCGATCCAGGACTCATGAGTATCCTATTATATTCGCTCGAAATTTTCACTAAATCGTCCGAAAATTTAGATATTAGCTCCTTAAAGTATTTTCAAGTGTTTACAACAACGTCCCATTAAAAATCAAGTCCAATTTTATAAACACGATTTTTTAACTCGAAGCTTTGTTTAATGACGGACCAACTCTTTTTTAAGTTTTCAATACCATCTTCCAAGCATATCTCTACCCTGCTAAACTCCCAGTTGCAGAGATGGTAAAATAGGCAAAACACACTAAAGAATTAATACTATCCAAGTATCAACAACTAGAACCGACTTTTGTTATCTAATCAGACAGATATCTGCATAGACAGTATCATTTTATTTCTGATTGTCTAATTTGGGGTTGGCATTAGTAGCACAGGCAATCAACATAATAATAGAGCTTGGCAGCTAAAACGACACATATATATATCCAGACCAAGTTCAGTAACTAAAGGTGAAATGTCGTTGATAGGTAAGATGAATCCCGAAAATAAAAGAAAATTATTCAGTGCGATGGCATACCTCTGAAACTTCATCATTGGGACAATGACCCGTAAGCTAGGGCTAATCTCATAACATGGATCTTCAGGCAATTGCCGTTTCACCCCAATTTTTTATTATAAATGCTACAGTAAAAAATGAACTTCAAGCTTCTCATTTCAAACACATCAATTAGCATCTAAAATATACCACTTGCATACAACTTGGATAAAAAGTTGTTGATGCATAAAACATACATACAACTTGTAAACACTTATATCATTGTATGATTTTTATATGTCATTTATATGTATTTTGTATATCGAATGTATATCAATGTACGTACAATGATATATTGAACATACAAATTGTTAAAATACTTTATTTGTAAAATAATTCTGGAGAAGAAAATAACGTATAAACAGAAACGTAGAAGAAGTAAAAATTAATCCGAGCCCACTGAATCCATAGTGTTTCTTTAAGGAACTTAATCCCCTCCTAGTACTCGAGGTTGTGGATTATTTCCTCCCAGGATATAATGGATTACACACTGGTGTAGCGGTACTTCAAACCCCAGTGTTTCAACGAACACAAATGGCGGCAGCGTAGCACACTTACGTTGTTTGTTTTTGTAAGAAAGCAATGCAAAAAGGAAGAGGAGAATCCGGAAATTTTGTAAGGAAAATATGAGGGAATGGTATGCTATTTATAGCCAATATGTTGAGATTAAACGAAGAGGTGAAACACTTTAGAATATTTGTTATGACTATTCACGTAAAAACGACCATTATGTAAATGGTTATTTATGCAAAATAAAACGGGAAATCAAAACGTGGAGGAAAATTAATTTACCATTACAAAAACTGGCTAATTTGGATTAAAATAATAATAAATTAATCATAATACTAACAAATAAATTTGGTCGAAAAAATTAATCGATCAATCATATCACTTGACCAAATCCAAATCCAAATCCAAATCCAGATCTAAAGCCGAGCGAGCCACGACGGCGGCGACGCAAGGCTTGCCTTCTTCTTAACTCTTTAAGAGCTAGAAGAAGAGCAACTGTATATATATATATCCATCAGAACTCTTTTCATCCTCCAATATGGGATAATGTCCCTTTGTCAAGGAGGGGAAATTAAAATTTTATTTTTCCCTGCATTCCCGTCACCCTATTTTAAGCTAAACCAAGCATAAAAAACCCAACAATCCCCCACATGAATGGGGAATGGCTTTATCATGGAAATATGCATGAAAATTTGTGTGATTCACACGCAAGGGTTAATCACATCTGGATAAGTATGTTTCCCTTTGAACTTTTCGTAGTAAACTTATGTCGGATATACTTGGTCAACCGGCAGATTTGATATTTTTGAACCGTCGAACTTTGGTGTATACCTAGACAACCATAAGTCACACATTCAACCCTTAACCTTCTTTGTTTCTCATTGTTGTGTTCGTTTTAGCCATGAACACTGCTTGGTTTCATAAGTTCGTAGAACCAACCTTACAAATTCTCCTTGAAGCGGCTAACACTTCTCACTAACATAGGTGATTCCTAAACGTGTCATCCTATAGATACACTATTTGATATACACCGTATCAAATTTAGAAACCATTAAAAGCCTTAATTTTTTATCCTTGGTACTGAACATTGTCTCATCACGAGAATGGACCAAAATTTTAGTTGACAATGTTGAACAGTCATTAATGACTTTGTTTTATCTCCTTGCACCTACATCTTGGGATCTCCAGCCTTCTAAGTATAGTTACCGCCACAATGACTTTTCCTCGGCCATAGTCCCATTCCCCTCGATGATTTCTCAACTACCTGTCTGTTAGGCCTTTTGTAAGTGGATCCATCACATTACCTTTTGATTTTACATAGTCAATCGTGATAATTCCTCTAGAGAGTAATTTTCTTAACAGTTTTATGTCTTCATTATATATGACGAGAATTACCATTATACATAACGCTCTCTGCCCTTCCAATTGCTGCTTCATTGTTGCAATATATACATATTGGGGCCAACAATTTGTGCCATAATGGAATATCATCCAACAAATTTTGTAGCCATTCACCTCATTCACCGGCTTTATCTAAGGCTATGAACTCAGCCTCCATTATAGAGCGGGCAATACAAGTTTATTTGGACGACTTCCACGATACCTCTCCTCTATCAATAATGAATACATACCCACTTGTGAAATTAGAATTAGTTGAACCAGTGATCCAATTTGCATCACAGTATCCCTCAATCACTATAGAATATTTAATGTAGTGCACAACAAAGTCCTGTATATGTTCTAAATATCCCAAAACTCATTTCATTACCATCTAATGAGATTGACTTGGATTACTAGTGTTTTGACTCAATTTACTTATAGCACAATCTATATCTGGTCGTGTACAATTTATGATATACATTAAACATCCCAACACACGAGCATAATCCAATTGTGATATGCTTTGGCCTTTGTTCTTTGCTAGTGCAAAATTCACGTCAATTGGAGTCTTTGAAACTTTAAAATCTAAGTGCTTGAATTTTTCAAGTACTATTTTAATGTAATGAAATAGTGACAATACCAGACCTTGAGGAGTCTTATGGATCTTAATACCCAGAATTAAATTAGCAACTCCCAAGTCTTTCATATCAAACTTGCTAGTTAACATACGCTTAGTCATATTTATGTTAGCAAAGTCATTACTCATTATCAACATATCATCCACATATAAGCAAATAATGACTATGCGATTTGGAACATTTTAATGTACACACACTTATCACATTCATTTTTCTTAAAACTATTTGATAACATTGTTTGGTCAAATTTTGCTTGCCATTGTTTGGGTGCTTGTTTTAATCCGTAAAGGAACTTAACAAGTCGACATTCCTTCTTCTTTACCTGGAGCCACAAACCCTTCAGGTTGTTCCATGTAGATTTCTTCCTCCAAATATCCATTTAAGAAGGCCGTCTTAATGCCCATTTGATGAACTTCAAGACCATAAACCGCAACTAATGCTACTAATGTTCGTATGAACATAATTCTTGTGACTGGAGAGTATGTATCAAAATAGTCAAGACCTTCCCGTTTTCTATACCTTTTGACCAAAAATCTTGCCTTATATTTATCAATAGTACCATAATCTTTCATTTTCCTCTTAAAAATCCATTTAGAACGTAACGATTTATTTATAGGAGGAAGATCAGTTAATTCCCATGTATGGTTGTTCAATATAAATTCTATTTCACTATTGATTGTCTCTTTCCAAAATAACCATTCCGAAGAAGACATAGCTTCTTTAAATGTTCGAGGCTCATTTTCCAGTAAGAAAGTCACAAAATCTAGTCCAAATGAAGTAGACGTTCTTTGACGTTTACTACGTCTTAGATCCTCCTGATTAGATGTACTTTTTTTTGTTTCTTCCCGAGGTCGTTTAGATCCTTCACCAATTGATCACATTCCTTTTTGTATGGGTTTAGGAACTTGCACTTTTGCAACACTCCCCACGCATTTAAATAATTGAAGTTGGACTTCCTTCCTTTCCATTTTTCATATGTAATGGATCACATTTTTCTATGGGATACTCGATTTAGTATCCAGCTAGCCGTAAGAATAGCTTCCTCCCACAAGTTTTGTGGAAAACCAGAACTTATCAACAATGCGTTCATCATCTCCTTTAATGAACGATTGTTTTTTTTTTCCGCAATCCATTGGATTGGGGCATGTAAGGGGTCGTTGTTTGATGAATAATTCCATATTCTAAATATATTTCTTCAAAAGGAGATTCGTATTCACCACCCCTATCACTTGTTATCATTTTGATTTTTTGTTAAGTTGCATTTCAACTTCATTTTTGTATTGCATGAGTGCATCTATTGCTTCATCTTCACTATTAAGTAAGTAACCATAGCAATATCGAGCACTATCGTCAATAAATATTATAAAATACTTCTTTCCACTGCGAGATGATAGTGACTTCACTTCACAAATATCTATGTGAATTAAGTCTAAAGGATTTGAATTCCTTTCATCTGACTTATAAGAATGTTTAACATACTTAGATTCCACACATATTTGACATACGATTTGTCATATTCAAACTTAGGCAATACTTCCAAATTAATCATTTTTCGCAAGGTTTTATAATTGACATGTCCCAAACGTATATGCAATAAATCATTTGACTCTAGTACGTAAGAAGAAGCTGAAATTTTATTATTCTCAATGACTATTACATTCAGTTTGAAAAGGCCCTCAGTGAGGTAACATTTTCCTACAAACATCGCATTCTTACTTATTACAACCTTATCAGATACAAAAACGCACTTAAACATGTTTATGACGAGAAGTGCAGTAGAAACTAAGTTCTTCCTAATTTCAGGAACATGAAGGACATTTTTCAGTGTCACCACCTTGCCAGAAGTCATTTTTAGAAATATGTTGCCATATCCTTCAACCAGTATGGATTGGTGAACACGATAAACTAAACACAAATTAGAGACTGAGTGGTTTGATAATGGTCGACATCATGCGAATTTCATATTGTGTTCCGGCGATAATACAATGGACAACAGAAGAAGATACATGAGAAGTTCAGAGAATGGTCATTCAGGAAGACGCTTCCCTAAATCAAGAAATGTGAGTAAAGTTAAGCTTAAGGGACTGTATGTGCCAGTTACACTAAGTGTCACCCTCGTGAGTAAGGAAATTTATTATCCTTAGTATAGAAGGATTACCGCAAGGCGAGTAAGGGTTATCGATAATGTGAAAAGACGCCAAAAATATAGAGGTCAAACATCTATATGTAGATCATCGTAGCACTAAATCTTAGTACTCCCCTAAAGGGGGGAATATGAGGTTATGTGGAATTAAGTCGGAATTAAGTAATTCTAGCAACTATGGAATGGTAAAGGAAGAGTGCGAAAAAAATAAAAAGGGGGTGGGATTGCACTTATTCAAATCCTACAGATATGCTACGACCCCAAAACATTATGCAAGCACGACGTCAAGGAAAGAAAGTAAGGGTTCCTGCTCGAGATGTTATTGATAGATAAGGAGTCAGTAGGGGAGGTAAGTTAAGACAAAAGAAATAACCCAAGAATGATTACGTGGAATACTGATATGAGAATGGGCCAACGAGTAGTCAGTAGTTGATTCAGGAAAAGCCTAGTTATAGCTAGACAAGAGGATGCAGACAAATCAATAGATCATGCAAGATAAACATAGTGAACCCTAACATGAGGCATTTAGTCTCACAAATAAGACATCGTAACCTTGAGAAATATTAAGACATGATTTGGGGTAGTAAAGGTACCATATGAGTGTTATGGAGATAAAGAGAGTGCCACTAGGAAACAATTAAAATATCAGCTCAGAAGCAACCCTACGAGAACAAGGGCATGGAGGTAAGTAAGTAAGGATAATTACAAGTAAGAAAAAATGTCAAAAACTCCGCCGGATAAACGATGTAATAAGTTCGTAGCCTTGCAAGAATCAGAGGGTCCTCCCTAAGTACTGCAATGAAAGACTAGATGAGGAAAATGTTTTACAAGATGCATGATAGAAGGTAGCAACAATTATGAGATTGGAAGGATTTCGACCACAAGTCGTGGCGTGAGAAAGAGTCCTAGAGGGGGGAGTGCCTTGGCCTTTGGAATTATTCACAAAACAGTTGCCTAAATGGAAAGAAGAGTATTAAAGTATTCGCAAGAGCTATGAGTTATGAGAATGATAAGTGCATGAGTCAATATTCGAGGATGAATGTTCCAAAGGCGGGAATGCTCTTACACCCCATATTTTCGTACGTGAAAGTACGCCCATAAATAAATTTGGTAAAAGCTCGGAAATGAGATGTTACATCCCGAATTTTCGTACGTTGAAGTTTTGTCGTAAGTTAATCGACGTAAGTTCGGGAAATAGATTATTATGAGATTATAGGCATTATGCTATTTCAACAAGTGATGAGTAAATTCGTAAAGGAGAGAGGGTAAGAAAATCGAAGAAAATGAGTTTCATCGAAGTTTGACATTTTGGAATAAAAATACGGTCCAAGCTATAATACCCGGTATTACGGACTAGTGCCATACAAGGTACCACATGACCTTGATAGTGAGGTGTATAAGGTGTGCTAAAAATGAGCAATATTTTAAGTAATTTGAGATAATTCTTAATTATGTGGATAATTGGGTAATTATGAATTTTTAGTGGGAGATTAACTATGTAATTAAGCAAATTGAATAATTTTGGATATGCTTAATAAGCCAAAAATATGGCATCAATTGGAACAAGATCAAACACAAAAATGTGACTCTTAAAGTGCATAAGATAGGTGTCAAAATTAGAGGATGAAATGGCTTAGCCATGTAAAGTGTAAAGACCTCTCAAAAAAGAAAATTGAGATGCTTATGGCAAAAGCTAAGAAATGATTTCCTTCAGCAACATTCATATGAGTTATATGACTCAATACTCTAGCAACTCATTCAAAAATGTTAGCAAAGTGAATTTTGCTACAAAAACCATATGGGACTACGTAATGTTATGGCAACAAGATTTTGTGATTCTAAGGGAGTACGATGCAATTTTTCTCAAGAATATCATATGGATTTTACCCTACTTCAATACGTTGTTACATGTTGTCGCAATTGATGTATGTTAGAAGGATTGTTAAGAGAATTGGCTCGAGTATGTTAAGGCTAAACCTTCCTTCATTTTGGTATGATCTTGTAACTACATGTGTTAGGTAACGAGGCATAAAAAGAAATTCATATTCCTGAATTTATGAACATTTTCCTTGTCTCATAAGTGTCACGACCCAATTTTCCACACGGGTCGTGATGACGCCCAATAACGGGGTTAGGCAAGCCAACATAAATTCTACCAAGTGTTACCCTTCCCATATGACTAATTAATTCAATTTTTACTAGTTTTAGGCATTTATTTCCAGGATAATATCCGGTGACATGAAAAATAAAACATCTGATACGTGAGTCAAAAGATGAACATATGTAGGAAAATGCAGCGCAACAACCCAAATTGTACGCATGCGTGTGCCAGGAACTAGTGTCACGAGTGTGAATACATAAATATATACAATCCCATAGTCTGAATGAAATAGACGGGAAAATAACAAAAGGAAATTCCAAGGTGTTGCTAGGGAATCGCCAGGAAGAGCAGCTCATCGAGAAGTATAACCAACCCCGGTCAGTATCTAGCACCGGACTGATGATCAGATGTACCAACCTTCGAACCTGTACGGTCAAGTACAGAAGAAAAGAAAGTGCAGCATGAGTACATACATAAGTACGTACCCAGTGAGTATCCTGCCTAATCTCGAAGAAGTAGTGACGAGAAGTCGACTCGATACTCACTAAGGTCCGACAGTAATAAAGTAAGCAAGATGTAAGGAAAACAATAGACATGAAAGACAAATAACCAAGTACATCGATATCAAACATCAAATAACAATCCAGAAATCCACTAAGGTTGATATCCGCCGTGGCGTACGGCCTGATCCCATCCTGTAGTCTCACTCTCGCCGTGGCGTACGAACTGATCCCATCCTGTAATCTCAATCTCACCGAGGCGTACGGCCTGATCCCATCCTGTAATCTCAGTCTCGCCGTGCCGTACGGTCCTATCCCATCCTGTAATCTCAATCTCGCCGTGGCGTACGGACCGATCCCACAATATAATCAATCACCAATCTGCCGTGGCGTACAACCCGATCCCACAATACAATCATTCATCACTTTTCCGTGGCGTACGACCCGATCCATCTCGATGATTTCTCTCATCACACTTAGATCAAGCAAAGAATCACAATGTTCAAAGACAAAAATAAGGTATCACGCAAGAATACAAGTCATATTTAGACTACAATAGGGAAAAACAAGTAATCATGTTGTGTCCTAACTACCCGGACGAAGCAGTAATAGCCACTACGTACGGACTCTCGTCTCTTGGTGCGTACGTAGCCCCCAAACAAGATCACATTGCAATCAAGGTTACCTAGAGGGACAATTTCCCTCTCATAAGGTTAGAAAGGAGACTCACCTCGATAAAAGAACTCCTCGGACCAAGGACTGGATCAAAAGATGCGCCCGAAACTCAGAAACTACTCTTGACGGCTCACAACTAGCCAAACATAGTATAATAAGTTAATTTCAGTCCCAAGAAGGAGAATTAACAAGAAATCCCAAAATTTAAGCATTCTTGACGATTCTTGAAATTTCGACCCCGGGCCCACTCGCTCGGATTCTCGAAACTTTCGAAAGATACACTCACCCAAGGCCTAAGGATCATAAATATATGATTTTTACTTGATGTCATGGCCAATTCATAGAAAATTCTAAGGTGATCACAAATTCTAGGTTACTACCCATTTTCTTGAATTTTGGCACTAATTTGTGTAGTTAATTAGGCTAAGATACATGCATGAAGCAAGTTTATGGGTGGAATTTACTTACCTCACACGGCCTGGTCGACAACTCTCAACAATGGTGGAATTCGTCTAAGGAAGGAGATGAAAAATGAGAGAAATGGGTTTAAAACCCATATTTAACCCACTGCCTGAACAGTGATCACACCTGCGGTCTCGCACTTGCGAGGAGAACCGCACACCTGCTGAACTGGGTTGGGGGGTCTGGGATCGCACCTGCGATGCTGGGCAACTGCACATGCGGTCACACTAGAGCAGGTGCACCAGCAGCTGAGTTTGCTGGTTTTTAGCGCCGTTAGGTGCCCGGAAGGCACTTGGGCCCAGGCACTTGGGCCCATCCGTGCCCTAATCCAAATATACCAATGTGTCCCGAATCATAATACAGACTCGCTCGAGCCTTCGGAACACTCAAAACAACGCTAAAACTCGAAATCATACCCCCAAACCTCAAGAACCAAACTTAGGAATTTTAAGCTTTCTAACTTCGCTAACCATGTGCCGAACTGACCTAAACATCTCGGAACGAAACCAAATTTCACAGATTACTCACACAACATCCTACGAACTTGTCCCGTGCGATCAAATCGCCAAAACAACATCATATACACCCAATTAAGCCTCAAAGTCCATGAATCCTATCAAATTTCTTAAAATATCAAGTATTCTATTTTTGTCCGAAACACTTCAAACGAAACCCGATTTTGACCAAACTTTACAGAAAGGACCTAAACCATATATAAGACTTGTACCGAGCACCAGAACCAAAATATGGGCCCGATACCATCGCTTTCTTATCAGATTTCATTTTTAATTTCCTTACGTATTTTTAAAAAAATAATTTTACTCAAAAATTCATTTCTCGCGCTTGGGACCTCGAAATTCGATTCCGGGCATACCCCAAGTCCCATATTTTCCTACAGACCCTCCAGGACCGCCGAATCATGGGTCCGAGTTCGTTTACCCAAAATGTTGACCGAAGTCAAATTTATTCATTTTAATACCAAATCTTAGCATTTTTCACAGAATTTCATAATTAAGCTTTCCGGCTAGACGCCTGGACTGCACACGCAAATTGAGGCAATTACAAATGAGGTTTTCAAAGCCTCGAAAGTACGGGGTAGGTAATAACATAGGTGATGACCCTTTGGGTCATCACATTCTCCACCTCTAAAATAACCGTTTGTCCTCGAACGGACAGAAGAAGGAAGCAGCTGAGTCGAAAAATAGATGAGGCTAACAGCTCCGCATATCGGACTCGGACTCCCAGGTCGATCCCTCAGGAGGCTGACCTCTCCACTGAACACGAACAGAGGGGAAACTCTTGGATATCAACTGACGAACCTACCAGTCCAGAATGGCTACCGACTCCTCCTCATAAGATAAGTCCTTGTCCAACTGGTTAGTGCTGAAGTCTAACACGTGGGATGGATCGCCATGATACCTCCGAAGCACGGACACATGGACTTGTCCCGTGCATATCCTCCAATATATGAATAGTCCGCTCGGATTGCCCATCCGTCTGAGGATGAAAGGATGTGCTCAACTCCACATGGGTGCCTAACTCTCGCTGAACTGCACCCCAGAATCGCGAGGTGAACTGAGGGCCTCGATCTGAAATGATAGATACCGGCACACCATGAAGGCGAACAATCTTCCGGATATAGATCTCAGCTAACCTCTTGGATGAATAGCAGACTGCCACATGAATGAAATGTGCTGACTTGGTCAGCCTATCAACAATGACCCAAACTGCATCGTACTTTTTCCGGGTCAACGGAAGTCTAGTAACCAAGTCTATAGTAATCCTCTCCCACTTCCACTCGGGAAGCTCAATCCTCTGAAATACACCACCAGGCCTCTGATGCTCATACTTAACCTGTTGACAATTCAAACACCGCGCCACATATGCCACAATATCCTTCTTCATTCTACGCCACCAGTAATGCTGCCGCAATCCTGATACATCTTTGCGGCGCCAGGGTGAATACAAGAACTGTGCGCCTCCTCTAGAATCCTCTCCCTCGGGCCATCAATATTAGGAACACATAAGCGGCCCTAAAGTCTCAGAACACCATCCTCGCCAATAGTAACCACCTTGGACCTACCTTGAACCACTGTTTCCCAAAGCTCCGCCAAGCACGGATCATAGAACTGTCGGGCCTTAATCTCCCCCAATAACGAAGATCGAGCAACCACATGTGCCAATACTCGACGAGGCTCTAAAAGATCTAATCTCACCGAGTGATTGGCCAAGGACTGAATGTCCAAGGCTAGAGGTCTCTCCTCCGCTACAATATAAGCCAAGCTACCCATGCTCTCAGCCTTCTGACTCAACGCATCCGCCACCATATTAGCCTTGCCCGGGTGATAAAGAATGGTAATATCATAATCCTTCAACAACTCAAGCCATATGCGCTGCCTCAAATTAAGATCCTTCTTTCTAAATAAGTGCTGCAAGCTGCGGTGGTCGGTGTAGACCTCACAGGACACCACATACAAATAATGCCTCCAGATCTTAAGAGCAGGAACAATCGCTGCCAACTCCAAATTGTGCACCGGGTAGTTCTTCTCATGAACCTTTAGCTGGCGTGAAGCATAAGCATTAACTCTCCCCTCCTGTAACAACACACACCCCAAGCCAATGCGTGAAGCGTCGCGGTACACCGTGTACCTCCCAGAATCGGATGGAAATACTAGAATTGGCGCTGAGGTCAATGCTGCCTTGAGCTTCCGAAAGCTCCCCTCACACTCGTCAGTCCATCGAAAATGTGCATTCTTCTGAGTCAATCTGGTCAATGGAGCTGCAATGGAAGAGAAGCCCTCCACGAATCGACGATAATAACCTGCTAGGCCAAAAAAGCTCATGATCTCAGTAGCTGACGTAAGACGCGACCAACTCTTAACTGCCTCGATCTTTTGAGGATCAACCTTGATACCCTCTCCGGATACCACATGCCCCAAAAATGCCACAGAATCCAACCAAAACTCAAACTTGGAGAATTTAGCATATAGCTTCTGCTCCCGCAAGGTCTGGAGCACGACTCTCAAATGCTGCTCGTGCTCCCCTAGGCTACGGGAGTAAATAAAAATATCATCAATGAAGACAATGATGAAGGAATCAATATACGTCCTGAACACCCTATTCATTAAGTCCATAAAGGCTGCTAGGGCATTAGTCAAACCAAAGGACATTACTAGGAACTCATAATGGCCATATCTCGTACGAAAAGTAGTCTTCGGAACATCTGAAGCCCGAATCTTCAACTGATGATACCCTGACCTCAAGTCAATCTTATAAAACACACGATCACCCTACAACTGGTCAAAAAAATCATCGATGCAAGGCAAGCGATATTTGATCTTAATGGTAACCTTGTTCAGCTGGCGGTAATCAATACACATCCACATAGACCCATCCTTCTTCTTCACAAATAGCACTGGAGCACCCCACAGCGACACACTTGGTCTGATGAACCCCTTAGCTAACAACTCCTCCAGGTGTTCCTTCAACTCCTTCAACTCTTTCGTAGCCATACGATACAGAGGGATAGATATAGGCTGAGTATCTGGGGCTAAATCGATGTAGAAATTAATATCACGGGCCGGAGGCTTGCACGAAAGATTCGAAGGAAATATATCAGCATACTCTCGAACTACTGGCACATAATCAATCACCGGAGACTCGGCGGTGGTGTCCCATACATAAGCCAAATAGGCTAGACAACCCTTCTCGACCATATGTCGAGCCTTCAAGAACGAAATAACCCGGCTGGATGTGCTAACTGAAGAACCCCTCCATTCCAGCTTAGGAGACTCAGGCATGGCCAAAGTAACTATCTTGGCATGGAAATCGAGCACAGAATGATAAGGAGATAGACAATCCATGCCCAGGATAACCTCAAAATCAACCATGTCGAGCAATAAAAGATCGGCTCTGGTCTCAAACCAACAGAAAGTGATCATACAAGACCGATACACCCGGTCTACATCATAGAGTCGCCTACAGGAGTGGACACATATATAGGAGATCCGAAAGACTCTCGAGAGATATCCAGAAAAGTAGCAAATAAGGCTGAAACATAGGAATACGTGGATCCGGAATCAAATAATACTGAAGCCGCCCTGCCACATACTGAGATAATACCTGTGATCATGGCGTCTGAGGCCACTGCATCTGATCTGGCATGGATAGCATAAAATCTGGCTGGAGCACCTGATGACTGAGCTCCCCCAGGACAAGCTGGAGCTGAACGAACCCCTCCTGACTGGCCTCCCCCTCTAGGGCGGCCCCTGCCAACCTGACCTCCACCTCTAGGCGGTCAAACTGCTAGTGCTGAAACCGCGGGCTGGTGACTCTGCTGCACGACCTTGCCCCGGTACCTGGAACAAAACCTCTATGTGTGGCCCAGGTCCCCACACTCGAAGCAACCCCCTGGCACTACAACTTGCTGCTCTGAAGATGAATCCTGAATGGCCGGAGGGCGACGAGAGACCTCAGGCATAGAACTGAAATAAGGATCGAAAGACCCCTGATGACTGAGATAACCACTGGAAGAACCCTGAATAGTTGGGGGCCGATAGGAGCGCTCTGGCATGGCACTGAACTGGGGCCTAACTGGGACACCTCGGGGAGGTGGTGGAGGCGCCACATATGGAGGCCTGCTGGGCCGACTGCCTCCAAACTGACCCCTGCCCCTAGCTGGAGCACCTATAAAGTCACCTGCAAATCTGTCCCTCTTGTCCTGCTGACCCTTCTCCCTGCTCCTCATCCGGTATCCCTCAATACGTCGAGCTATCTTGACCACAAGCTGGTATGGGGTACCATCTCTACCTCGCAAGCCATGGTGGACTTAATACCTGGATGCAACCTTGCTACAAACCTCCGAACTCTCTCAGCATCGGTGGGTAATATCATAAGAGCATGGCGTGACAACTCTAAAAATCTGGCCTCATAATTCGTCACAGACATCTGCCCCTGCTCCAACCACTCAAACTGACCCCTCAGCTCTTCCCTCTCAGAGGGTGGAATATATCTGTCCAAGAACATCTGCGTGAACTACTCCCAAGTGATAGTAGGAGAATCGGATGGCCTACTGAGAATAGAAGACTGCCACCACCTGCGAGCTCTGCCCTCTAACTGGAATGCTGTGAAATCCACCCCATGGGACGCTAGGATCCCCATGTTGTGCAGTCTATCCCTGCACCTATCAATGAAATCCTGGGCATCCTCCCCTCGCTCACCCCCGAAGACTGGGGGGCGTAAGCGGGTCCATCTATCTAACATCTCATGCTGTTCACCACCCACAACTGGACAGGGCTCTAGTGTTGCTACTGTAGGCTGGGCATCATCCACGGGCAGTGTACCCGGGGTGGGATGTAATGCTGTGTTGGACTTGCAGCCTGGGCAGTAGGGGTCTGGGCTCCCCCTCCCGTCTGTGAAGTGACAGGGTCTGGTGGAAATAAACCAGCCTGGGACGTGGTGTCCATGAACCTCATCATACGACCTATGGCTGCCTGAAAGCCCCGTGCCGTCATAAAGTCTACCGGTGCCGGATCTGCTGGGGCTACCTCATCCTGCTCCTCTAATATAGGGTCCTCTGGCGGCGGGATAAGTGTAGCTCTGGGATGCCCTCGTCCCTTACCACGGGCAGGTGCTCTACCTCTGCCCCTACCACGGCCTCGAGCGGCGGGGGCGGCACCCTCTCCCGGGTCAGGAACATGATATGCACGCATCCTCATCATCTGTGAGAGAATAGAAGCATGAATTTAGTAAATCATAGACTACACGATGGAGTAAGAACCAATAGAGGTTTCCTAACATCCTGCAGCCTCCTGAAGATAAGTACAGACCTCTCCGTACCGATCCGCAAGACTGTACTAGGTTTGCCTGGGACTCGTGAGACTTACGTGAACCTAGAGCTCTGATACCACGTTGTCATGACCCAATTTCCCACACGGGTCGTGATGGCGCCCAACAACGGGGTTAGGCAAGCCAACATAAATTCTTCCAAGTGTTACCCTTCCCATATGACTAATTAATCCAATTTTTACCAGTTTTAGGCATTTATTTACAGGATAATAGCCGGTGACATGAAAAATAGAACATCTGATACGTGAGTCAAAAGATGAACATATGTATGAAAATGCAGCCCAACAACCTAAAATATACGCACGTGTGTGCCAGGAACTACTGTCACGAGTGTCGTGGGCAACTATCAGAATACACCAGAATACATAAATATATACAATCCCATAGTATGAATGAAACTGACGGTAAAATAACAAACGTAAACTCCAAGGTGCTGCCAGGGAATCGCCAGGAAGAGCAGCTCACCGAGAAGTATAACCAACCCCGGTCAGTATCTAGCACCAGACTGATGATCAGACGTACCAACCTCCGGACCTGTACGGTCAAGTACAGAAGAAAAGAAAGTGCAGCATGAGTACATATATAAGTACGTACCTAGTGAATATCCCGCCTAATCTCAAAGAAGTAGTGACGAGAAGTCGACTCGATACTCACTAAGGTCCGACAGTAATAAAGTAAGCAAGATGTAAGGAAAACAATAGACATGAAAGACAAATAACAAAGTACATCGACATCAAACATCAAATAACAATCCAGAAATCCACTAAGGTTGATATCCGCCGTGGCGTACGGCCCGATCCCATCCTGTAGTCTCACTCTCGTCGTGGCGTACGGCCCGATCCCATCCTGTAATCTCAATCTCGCCGCGACGTACGGCCCGATACCATCCTGTAATCTCAATCTCGCCGTGGCGTACGGCCTGATCCCATCCTGTAATCTCAATCTCACCGTGGCGTACGGCCCGATCCCACAATATAATCAATCATCACTCTGCCGTGGCGTACGGACCGATCCCACAATATAATCATTCATCACTCTGTCGTGGCGTACGACCCGATCCCATCTCGATGATTTCTCTTATCACACTTAGATCAAGCCAAGAATCACAATGTTCAAAGACAACAATAAGGTATCACGCAAGAATACAAGTCATATTTAGACTACAATAGGGAAAAACAAGGAATTATGCTGTGTCCTAACTACCCGGACGAAGCAGTAATAGCCACTATGTACGGACTCCCGTCACTTGGTGTGTACGGAGCCCCCAAGCAAGATCACATAGCAATCAAGGTTACCTAGAGGGACAATTTCCCTCTCACAAGGTTAGAAAGGAGACTCACCTCGATAAAAGCACTCCTCGGACCAAGGACCGGCTCAAAAGATGCGCCCGAAACTCCGAAACTACTCTTGACGGCTCACAACTAGCCAAACATAGTATAATTAAGTCAATTTCCGTCTCAAGAAGGAGAATTAACAAGAAATATCAAAATTTAAGCATTCTTGACGATTCTTGAAATTTTGACCCCGGGCCCACTCGCTCGGATTCTCGAAACATTCAAAGAAAACACTCACCCAAGGCCTAATGATCATAAATATACAATTTTTACTTGATGTCATGGCCAATTCACAGAAAATTGTAAGGTGATCACAAGTTCTAGGTTACTACCCATTTTCTTGAATTTTGGCACTAATTTGTGTAGTTAATTAGGCTAAGATACATGCATGAAACAAGTTTATGGGTGGAATTTACTTACCTCACACGGCCTGGTTGACAACTCTCAACAATGGTGGAATTTGTCTAAGGAAGGAGATGAAAAATGAGAGAAATGGGTTTAAAACACGTATTTAACCCACTGCCTGAATAGTGATTGCACCTGTGGTCTTGGGGGGTCTGGGATCACACCTGCAAAAGGGGAGACCGCACCTGCGAGAAATGTGACGCACATGCGATGGCTGGCCAGGTCACTGATGATCGCACCTGCGATGCCTGGGACCGCATTTGCGGTATCGCACCTGCGATTCTGGGCAACCGCACCTGCGGTCACACCAGTGCAGGTGCACCAGCAGCTGAGTTTGCTGGTTTTTAGCCCCGTTAGGTGCCCGTAAGGCACTTGGACCCACCCGAGCCCTAATCCAAATATACCAACGAGTCCCGAATCATAATACGGACTCGCTCGAGCCTTCGGAGCACTCATAACAACGCTAAAACTCGAAATCACACCCCTAAATCTCAAGAACCTAACTTAGGAATTTTAAGCTTTCTAACTTCGCTAACCACGTGCCGAACTAACCTAAACATCTCGGAACGACACCAAATTTCACAGATTACTCACATAACATCCTACGAACTTTCCCGTGCGATCAAATCTCCAACATAACATCATATACACCCAATTAAGCCTCAAAGTCCATAAATCCTATCAAATTTCATAAAATATCAAGTATTCTATTTTTGTCCGAAACACTTAAAACGAAACCCGATTTCGACCAAACTTTACAGAAAGGACCTAAACCATATATAAGACCTGTACCGGGCACCGGAACCAAAATACATGCCCGATACCATCACTTTCTAAATAGATCTCATTTTTAATTTCCTTAAGTATTTTCAAAAAAAATATTTTACTCAAAAATTCATTTCTCGGGCTTGGGACCTCGGAATTCGATTCCGGGAATACGCCCAAGTCCTATATTTTCCTACGAACCCTCCAGGACCGCCAAATCACGGGTCCGAGTCCATTTATCCAAAATGTTGACCGAAGTCAAATTTATTCATTTTAATACCAAATCTTAAATTTTACAGAATTTCATATTTAAGCTATCCGGCTACACGCCCGGACTGTGCATGCAAATCGAGGCAATTAAAAATGAGGTTTTCAAGGTCTCGAATGTACGGGGTGGGTAATAGCATAGGTGATGACCCTTTGGGTCGTTACAATAAGTTATAATATTCTCTCTTATCGGGACCTTATATTCCATTGAGTATTGTCTTCTTTCAGTCAAGAGAGCAGAAAGTCTATCTATATACAGTATCATAGTATTTTCACCACCATCGAGCTATAATGGGTGGGTAGGCCCCTATTGGGAAACCTCTGATCAGATGGTAAGTTATATATCGAGCCTACCGTGGTCGAGCGCCTATGAGCGAGCCTAGCATGGCCGAGATATAGAGCCTAGTATGGCTGAGCGCCTATGAGTGAGACTACTACGGTAAGGCAGTTATATATACCAAGCCCTATAAGGCCGGACAACTATTTTACTTACTATATTGAGAGAGTTGATTCAGTATCAACATGTAAGCATATCTTCAGATTATCTTTGACTCCCAGTTACTTTTAGTTATTATATTATCAGTTCAGTTTCAGCTTTCAGTTACTCTGTTGCCTTACATACTCGGTACATTTTTTCATACTGGCGTCCCTTTTTCCGGAGACGCTGCATTTCATGCGTGCAGATTTAGACAGACAGACGAGTAGACCTCCTTAGTAGGTATTGCTCGAGTTCAGCTTGATTGGTAAGCTCCACGTCCTTTAGAGTTTCCAGGTCATGTACATCTTTTGTATATATGTATATATATGTTATGGATAGGCCGGGGCCTTATTTCGATCACGGTACATCCATCAGCAGAGGCTTGTATGCATATCATGTTAGTTAGTGCAATATGTTGGCCTTGTAATCCTTGTATGTATATTTTGTTGGTTTGCCAGCTGGAGTAGTTATGACGGCCTTGTCGGCCCAACTTTATATTAATGTTTAGTCAGCCTTCGCAAATAATCTTGCAATGTGGCCCATGGACAAAATATGACATTATATGTTCAGAGTCCCTTAGTCGCAAGTTGGTACACAAGGATAGATGAGGCGCCGGGTGCCGATCTCGCCCCCTAGGTTCCGGGCGTGACATAATAGACTTGGTATCTACTATTGTGTTGTCCAAAAAATTTGCGGCAACCAATTTCATCAACCCGGCATCCTCAGTTTTAAAATTTTTTCAAGAGAAATCCACAGTTCTTTTGACGTCTTCACATTACTATAGCATTATACAGGTCGTCTTCCAGTACATTAAGAGTGTAATTCTTACACGAAACATCAGAATGCTTCCACACCTCAGTCACAAGAAAGCATTCATTGTCTGGAGTTTTTTCAGGTAGAACAGGACCATCTTCCTTAATGAACTTCTGTAGACTTAAAGTCGTCATGTAGAAGAACATCTTCTGCTGCCACCGCTTGAATTCAATCCGGGAAATTTTTTTGGGTTTTTCTACTAGTGTCGATGCCAATGCCGGTGTTGTTCGGCTTGTCGATGCATTGGCAGTCACCATAGGAACATGTTGGTTTCCGTTTCTAGTCGTCATTTCTATAAAAGAATGACACAAAAAATGTTTAATATACGACGAAGTTTTTATATCTTCAAATTGAAGAAAATTGGAGTAGAAAATCACGTAGATTTTAATTTCCAATGGAGTAGAAAATTGCTAGGATTTTAATCTTCAAATAGCAGATAGCAAACCAAAGCAAAATATACGTTAAAGTAAACAAATGAAGTAGAAAATCATGAAGGCTTTAATCTCCAAAACTGGAGTAGAAAACCACACAGATTTTAATTTCCAGAACATTGTGTATAACACAAATACTGAACGGCCATTACATAAATGTCTATTTATTCAAAATAAAATAGGAAATCAAAAAACGGAGGAATAATAATTTACAGTTACAAAAATGACTAATTTGGATTAAAATAGTATTACGTTAATCTTAATATTAACAAATAAGTTTGGTCCAAAAAATTAATCGATCAACCAGATCATTTGACAAAATCCAAATCCAAATCTAAATCGGAAGCTGAAGCTAAGCGGTGACGACAACGACGCGAGGTGTAAATGGATATTTACGCAAAATAAAATGGGAAATCAAAACACTAAGGAAAATTAATTTACCATTAAAAAAATGGGCTAATTTGGATTAAAATAATATTACGTTAATCTAAATATAAACAAATAAGTTTGGTCCAAAAAATTAATCAATCAAATCATTTGACCGAAGCCGAAGCCGAAGCCGAGCGACGACGACGACGATGGCGCGAGGCTTGACTTCTTCTTAACTCCTTAAGAGCTAGAAGAAGATCAATTGTATATATACCCATCAAAACTCTTTTTCTCCTCTAGACAATGTCTCTTTGTTATGGACAGAAAATTAATGTTTCCCTCCTATCATGCCCTAAACTTGGGGAATGTGACCGGTGCTCAACCGAGTGAACCCTGTCAAGCAAGAATTTTAGATACTTTCAACCCGAACTGACTCATGATTAAAGAGGATACATTATTCATTAATTAAACAATATTATATAGAGAATACCAATTCATTACCATTAGTTACTCCATTTAGCAAGTCTCAAAATACACGTATTTTCATTGTTTGAAGTGGAATAATTTATCAAAACACATCATAACATATTTGACTTTTTCAGCACCCATATACAACACACACCATGTCTACGGAGCCTCTAAAAGATACCAAGGAAAACAATGATAGTGCCGGCAACTAGGCTCCAACTATAGCTCAAACATAACGATATAATGAACAAAATATGACTCCGAAATGAAGTGGGGCTCACCAAGTCTACTAGGAAGAGGGTGTATGTGACGACCCAAAGGGTCATCACCTATTTTCTTACCCATTTTGTGCTCCCGAGGCCTTGAAAACTTCATCTTTAGTTGCCTCGATTTACGTGTGCAGTACGGGTGCGTAGCCGAAAAGCATAAGTATGAAATTCTGTGAAAAATGCTAAAATTTGATATTAAAATGAGTAAATTTGACTCTGGTCAACATTTTGGGTAAACAGACCCGGACCCGTGATTTGACGGCCCCGGAGGGTCCGTAGGAAAATATGGGACTTGGGTGTATGCCCGGAATCAAATTCCGAGGTCCCATGCCCGAAATGAATTTTTGAGTGAAATTGTTTTTCTGAAATATATAAAGAAAATTGAAATGAAAATTGGTTAGAACGTGTTGGTTTCGGGCCCGTATTTTGGTTCCGGCGCCCGGTACAGGTCTTATATGTGGTTTAAGATATTTCTGTGAACTTTGGTTGAAATTGGACGTAGTTTGACGTGTTTCAGACTTAAAAATCTAAAATTGAAAGTTTATGAAGTTTGAAAAAAAACTAGTGATTTTGAGGTTTGATTCATGGTATTTGATGTTATTTTGGCGATTTGATCGCACGCTTAAGTTCGTAGGATGTTGTTGAGTTAGTGCATGTGATTGGTTAGGAGCCCCAAGGGCTCGGGAGTGTTTCGGAGGTGTCTCGGAGTGATTTTGAACTTAGGAAGATTGCTGGTTTTTGGCTTCAGCAGTTGCAGGTCCATTTGTTCTTCGCGTTCGTGACGCCTTTTCCGCGTTCGCGAAGATTTAAGCTTTTCTTTCATCGCGTTCGCGTCCAGTACCTCGCGATCGCGTAGGGTTATTTGACCCTGAGGGCTTATCCCTCTTTTCCTCTTCGCGTTCGCATACATTTGACCGCGTTCGCGTAGCTTTGCAGGTCTTCTTCATCGCATACGCGTGATGTCCCACACGTTCGTGTAGGCCAATTTTTGAACCCCAGCCTTTTTACTCTTCGCGTTCTTGTTCACCCTTCCGCGAACGTGATGGTCTGTCAAGTTTACCCTTCACGAACGCAACCTTCCTTCCGCGAACGCGAAGGGCAATTTTGCCCAGTTATATATATTGAATTTCAGAACAGTGTAGCTACGGGATTTCCTAAATCTTCACGAACTCCTTCTTCTCCAAGACCCTTAGGCGTCCATTGAAGCCTTCTTCCACCAAAACTTCTTGGGTTAGTAAATTTCAACTCGTTTCCTTCCTTTTTCATCAACATCTAGTGAATTCCCAAGCCTAAAACATGTAATTTAGGGTAGAAATTAGGGGAAATGTGTAGAGTTAGGGCCTTTTGAATTTTCTTGATTTAGACCTCGTTTTGGGATCGAATTTGAAAATAAATTATATATTCGGGCTCATGGGTGAATGGGTGACATGGTATTGGTCCGAGCCTCGTGTTTGGACCAAGCGGGCTCGGGGTCAAATTTTGTTAATTGGGAAGAATGCATGGAAATGGGTAATTAGGCTATGTAATTGAATTATTGAATCCTTATTGATATACTTGAGTTAATTATGTCTAGATAATACCATTCCCGAGTTGAATTATAAAGGAAATGCGGTGTTAGAGGGTTGATTGCTATATTTAGGATCCGAGGTAAGTGTTTGGTCTAACCTTAGCTTGAGGAAATAGGAGTTGAGTCTTATTTTCTACTTGCTACTTGTCGAGTACAATGTATAGGCATGGTTACGAGTATCTATACATTGGTGTCTAGCATGACCGTGAGTCTTTATATTTCGAATATTCTGATATTGGTGTAACTACCATGCTTAATTGATGATTTCTATATGTTGTAAAGAGCATATGAAGGGAATTGTGATCTTTAAACTTCGAGGAAAATTGGATCAAGTTGTAACACGAATGGTGAAGATATATGAGATAATTGAATCCTTTGGAGAATTGGCTCAAGTGATAGGGTAAATTATGAAATGAAAGTGAAAGAAAGAAAAAGAGTTATTCAAATAAACCCTTGCCGGATCATTGTTTCTTTAGTGATTATCTCCCTTGCTGGGATATTGAGATTACTGTTATTGTTCCCTTGCCGGGATTTAATTGTCTAATTAATATTCCCTTGCCGGGATTTCTATTTCTATTCTGTTTACTCCCTTGCCCTTTGTTTGTGATTTCTATTTGGGTGAGGAAGAGTGTTAAAGCACGAAGGGTGATGTCGTGCACTGTTTGCTATTGTGAGGAAGAGTGTTAAAGCACGAAGGGTGATGTCGTGCATTGTTTGATATTGTGAGGAAAGTGTGTAAAGCACGAAGGGTGATGACGTGCCGTACGATTTACCATTCCGTACATATATTCATTTATTATATTGTGAGGAAAGAGAGTAAAATCACGAGGGTGATGCCGTGCACATTATTATTTATACGATTGATTAGTGAGGATGAGAGTAAAAGCACGAAGGGTGATGTCGTGCAAGTTTGTGATTTCTGATCCTTATTGATATTCTGGTCTTGTTGTTCCTTTCTTTATTTGAGATTTCTTATATGAAACTGTTATCTCTCCACAGCATGTTCCCCTTCCTTTATTGATTGATTACTTCCTGTGTTTCTTTTCCGTTGTATAAATGTATATTCGAACTGCACAGGTTTACTTGGAAGTCTGGTTCTAGCGTCGTCACTACGTCGCTGAGGTTACGCTAGGCACTTACTAGTACATGGGGTCAGTTGTACTGATGCTACACCTGCGCTTCTTTATGTTGTGCAGATTACGCAGCCGGACCCGGTGGACATAATTAGTGGGAGTGTCTTTCAGCTTATCCTAGAGGTTTCAAGGTATACCCACTAGTGTTCGTGGGCCTTGGCGTCTCTCCCATCCCTATGTCTTCGTTTCTGTCTTGTTTTCTTCTTGTTTCGAGACAGTCATGTATTTCCTTTCAGACTTTGTATTTAGCACTCTTATAGAGAGTTCGTAAGTTTTTGACTTCAGGTTTTGGGAAAATTATGCGTCGATGTATTATGTTGTCTTCACTTAGTTTTGAAACCATATTTATTTCCGCTGTTAAGTTGTGAACTGTTTTTAGCTTATTCTGTTAAATTGATGTTTTCATGCTAGTTTAACTGTACATATTGGTTTGTTTAGCGAGTTCAACGTTAGATGCCATCACGACGCGATGTTGGGATTTTGGGGCGTGACAAGTTGGTATTAGAGTACTAGGTTACTTAGGTCTCATAACTCACAGACAACTTGGTAGAGTCTGAGGGATCGGTACGGAAACATCTGTATTTATCCCCCAAAGGCTGCAAACTTAGGATGAATCCACATTTCTTTTCATCTCTGTCGTGCAATATGAATTCTGAGTACTGATTGAGTTTCTATTCTATTCTCTCGCAGATGGAGAGGACGCATGCTTCCCTTGGTTCAGCTCAGCAGCCCGACACTCCTGCCACAGCTTCTACGAGGGGTCGAGGACGAGGGCGAGGACAAGGACGAGGACAATGATGAGGCCGCGCAAGAGGCCGAGGCCGGTGACAGGGTCGGGGCCAGGGTCGGGCTCAGCCTAGAGCAGAAGCCCCAGTGGAGGACCCTCAGGTCGAATATGACGAGGAGGTCCCAATTTCGGCAGTCCCAGTTGGACCAGCTCAGGTCCTAGAGGGGTTCATAGCTGCCCAGTGCTTCAGGACACTCTTGTCCGTCTAGTCGGACTCATGGAGAGTATAGCATAGGCGGGTCTTCTTCCTACTGCACCAGCCATCTCTCAGGCTAGGGGAGGTACCCAGACTCCTGCCACTCGCACGCCAGAGCAGCTAGCTCAACAGTTTCAGACTCCGGCACCTCAGCCAGCCGGAGTAGCTCAGCCGGGTATTGCAGCACTGGTAGCAGAGGGAGCAGCTATGTCAGTAGATGCTTTGTGGAGACTGGATAAGTTCACTAAGTTATTCACTGCTACTTTTACTGGTTCACCATCAGAGGACCCCCAGGATTATTTGGACAACTGCCATGAGGTTCTTCAGAACATGGGCATAGTGGAGTCCAACGGAGTTGACTTCACTACTTTTCGGTTATCTGGCGCAGCCAAGAGTTGGTGGAGAGACTATTGCTTAGCCAGACCAGCTGAGTACTCACCTTTGACTTGGACTCAGTTCTCAGAGGTATTTTTGGGGAATTTCCTTCCCATTACTCAGAGAGAGGACCTTTGGAGGTAGTTTGAGCGTCTCCTGCAGGGATCTATGTCAGTCACTCAGTACTGACCAAGTGCATCACTCTAGCCCGACATGCTCTTGTGATACTTCCCACTGATCGGGAGAGGGTTCAGAGATTTATTGAGGGATTGGCCCAACCTATCAAACTTTAGATGGCTAGAGAGTCAGGTACCGATATATCGTTCCAGGATGCGGCCAATGTGGCCAGAAGGATTGAGATGATTATGTCACAGGGTGGTGGTCAGGGGGCTGACAAGAGGCCCCGCCATTTTAGTCGTTTCAGTGGAGCCTCATCTGGGGGCAGGGACTCTTCAGGCAGAGGTCATCCTCCCAGACCCTTTCAGTCAGCTCTCCAGGTTTCCCATGGTACTTCAAGTGGTCGTGGTTATCAGACGCACTATTATGATCAGCAGCCTTACAGTGCGCCACCAGCTTCCATCAGTGCACCGCCGCATTAGAGTTTCTGAGGGGTCCTTCAGGTCGATAGGGTCAGACACAGTTCCCTCAGTAGTCGAGGTCTTGTTACACTTGTGGTGATTTGGGTCACCTTGCCAGATTTTGCCCTCGAGCACCAGGTAGTTCGCAGCATCAGGGTTCCCGTGCCATGGTACAGGCACCAGGTGTTCCACAGCCTACCCAACCAGCTAGAGGTGGGGGTAGAGGTGCTATATGTGGAGGTAGTGGTCATAAAGGTGGATCTCAGGCCGCGAGAGGTGGAGGCAGCCCAGCAGCCGGCCGTCCCAGAGATGTAGTTCAGGGTGGTGGGGCCCAGCCCCGATTTTATGTTCTTCCAGCCAGGCCAGAGGATGAGTCTTCAGATGCAGTCATTACAGGTACTATTCGGGTCTGTGACAGAGATGCTTCAGTGCTATTTGATCCAGGGTCTACGTATTCGTATGTGTCCTCTTATTTTGCACCGTACCTATTCATGCCTAGTAATCCACTGAGTATTCCTATTTATGTATCTACACCGGTGGGTGATTCTATCGTGGTCGATCGAGTCCATCGTTCTTGTGTTGTGGCGATTGGGGGTCTTGAGACCCATGTTGATTTGTTGCTTTTAGGTATGGTTGACTTTGATGTTATATTGGGGATGGACTGGTTATACCCATATCATGCTATCTTGGATTGGCATGCCAAGACTGTGAACTTAGCCTTACCGGGTTTGCCCCGTTTAGAGTGGAGAGGGACTCCTGGTCATTTTACCTGCAGAGTTATTTCGCACGTGAAGGCTCGGCGTATGGTCGAGAAGGGGTGTTTGGCTTATTTGGCTTATGTGTGCGATTCCAGTGTTCAGGTTCCCTCTATTGATTCGGTACCTGTGGTACATGAGTTTCCTGAGGTCTTCCCTTCAGACCTGCCGGGGATGCCTGCCACGCCCCGAAATCCAACCATCGGGTCGTGATGGCGTCTAACGATGAACCTGCTAGACAAGCCAATGTATATAGCTAAACTAGCATGAAAATCTCAACTATTCAGAATAAGCTAAAACACTTCGAAATTAAATCAACGGAATAAATACAGTTTAATCTAAATAAAGACAATCACAATAGTTTCCCAAAACCTGGAGTCACAAACTCACAAACTGTCTAAGAGTGCTAAATACAAGTTTGAAAGGAAATTCATGTCTGCCTTTGAAGCTAAAGGAAAAACAAGACATAATCGAAGACAAGGGGATGGAAGAGACGCCAAGGCCCACGAATGCCAGCGGGTATACCTTGAAGCCTCTATGATGAACTGGAAGACACTCCCACTAATGATGTCCTCCGGGTCCGGGTGCGTAATCTGCACAACATAAAAGAAGTGCAGGTGTAGCATCAGTACAACCGACCCCATGTGCTGAGTAAGTGCCCAGCCTAACCTCGGCGAAGCAGTGACGAGGCTAGAACCAGACTAACAAATAAACCTGTGCAGTTCAAATAAGTATATACATATATACAACGGATAAGAAATATAGGAATAAAACAATGAATAAAGGAAGGGGAACATGGTGTGGGGAGATCAGAGTTTCATATAAGAAATCTCAATAAGGAAAAGAACAACAAAGCCATCATATCAATAAGAACAAGAAATCACAAACTTGCACGGCATCACCCTTCATGAGTTTACTCTCTTTCCTCACTATGCAATGTATAAAGTAATCAATGTAAATCATGGCACGACATCACCCTTCGTGCTTTTACTCTCTTTCCTCACTGTATAATCAATGAATATGGTATGGAATGGTACATCGAACGACACCGCATCACCCTTCGTGCTTTACACTCTTTCCTCACAATGTCAAACAATGCACGACATCACCTTTCGTGCTTTAACACTCTTCCTCACCCAAACAGAAATCACAATCAGGGGAAGGAAGTAAACAAAACAGACATAGAAATCCCGCAAGGTAACAATAATAGAAATATCAACATCCCAGCAAGGGAGATAATATCAAACAATGTACGACATCACCCATCGTGCTTTACTCTCATTCTCACCAAGACAAGTGCACGACATCACCCTTCGTGCTTTAACACTCTTCCTCACCAAAACAACAATCACAAACAAGGCAAGGAAGTAAACAGAATGGATATAGGGATCCCGAAAAGGGAACAATAAGTAAACAATAAAATCCCGGCAAGGGAACATCAATTAAACAATTAAATCCCGGCAAGGGTATGATTCAATAACTCTTTCTCTTTCTTTCACTTTCATTTCCATGATTTTTCTATCACTTGAGCCAACGCTCCAAAGACATAATATCTCAGGTTTCTTCATTTGTTCGTTACAATTTGAGCCAATGCTCCAAAGACGTAATATCTCATATCTCTTCATTATTCAATTCACAATTTGAGCCAATGCTCCGAAGACATACTATCTCATATTTCTTCATTTGTCCGTTACAATTTGAGCCAGTTCTCCAACACAGTTTACAGAATACAATTTCCTTCACATATTCTTCACAACATATAGAAATCATCAATTAAGCATGGAAATTATCACGAAATCAGAATATTCACAATATAAAGACTCACGGTCATGCTAGACATCGATGCATAGATACTCGTCACCATGCCTATACATCGTATTTGGCAATTAGCAAGTAGCAAGTAGCAAATTATACTTAACTCCTATTCCCTCAAGCTAAGGTTAGACCGAACACTTACCTCGGGTCCGAAGTATAACAATCAACCCGAAACCACACGTTTGCCACAAGAATCCGAATCCAATTGGTCCAAATCTATTCAAATAAATTTCATACCGTAAATAACATCTCATGCAATTGGTTCTACTATTCAATTCGAGGTTACGACGCGAAATTAGGTGAAATGACCAAAACACCCCTCAAGCCAGCATACCGGAGTCGGGTAAATTTTACATTTTCAGAACCCTCGAACCCTCACGAGTCTATCAATATAAAAATCTCTCAATTCGGAGGTCAATCACCCACTCAAACCCCAATTTTAGAAAAAACCTAAGTTCTACCCAATTCACCCAATTTCACCCATGAAAATCTTTGATTTTAAGTTGAAAACATCTTAAATGATGTTAATGATTGAAAGGAAATGAGTAAGAACCTCTTACAACTTATTTGGAAGTCTTGTTCTTTGGAAAAATCGCCTAGGAGTGTTGAGTTGAGAAAATTACGAAATGTGAAGTAAAAACTCGGTTTTGTACAGTGCAGGCCACTGGTTGGCATCGCAATTGCGAACACCCCTGCATGGGAATTGTGAAGAATACTTCGCATTTGCGATCAATGTGCAAGAGGAGGGACTTCGCATTTGCAAAGGAAGGATCGCATTTGCGATCACTGTGCAACCAGTGCACCTTCGCATTTGCGATGCTGGCTTCGCATTTGCGAGCACTGCCAGCCAGTGCACTGTTCGCAAATGCAATGCTGGCTTCGCATTTGTGAAGCCTGCAAAACAGAACACCAGCAGACTTTTCCAAGTTAAATGAAATCCATGGCCTATGCAAAAGTCACCCGAGCCTTCGAGGCGCCAAACCAAATATACCAACGGGTCCCAAATCATAATACGGACTTGCTCGAGCCTTCAGAACACCCAAAACGATGCTAAAACTCGAAATCACACCCCCAAACCTTAAGAACCAACTTAGGAAATTTTAAGTTTTCTATCTTCGCTAACAACGTGCCGAACTGACCTATACATCTCGAAACGACACCAAATTTTACAGATTACTCACACGACATCCGACGAACTTACCAGTGCAATCAAATATCCAAAACAACATTGTACATATAGAATTAAACCTCAATATCCATGAATTCTATCAATTTTCATAAGAACATCAAATTTTCCATTTTTTTGCCCGAAACACGACAAACGAAATTTGATTTCAACCAAACTTTGCAGAAAGTGCCTAAAACATATACAAGACCTGTACCGGGTGCCGGAACCAAAATACGGGCCCGATACCATTACTTTCTAATCCGATTTCATTTTTAATTTCCTTAAATATTTTCAGAAAACAATTTTACTCAAAAATTCATTTCTCGGGCTTGGGACCTCGGAATTTGATTCGGGCAAACACCCAAGTCCTATATTTTCCTACGGACCCTCCAGGACCGTCAAATCATGGGTCCGGGTACGACCCAAATCTTAGCATTTTTCACATAATTTCATATTTAAGCTGCCCGGCTACGCGCCCGGACTGCGCACATAAATCGAGGATATTACAAATGAAGTTTTCAAGGACTCAGAAGTACGGGATGGGTAATAACATAGGTGATGACCCTTTGGGTCGTCACAATGCCACCCGACAGGGACATTGATTTTTGCATTGATCTGGCTCCGGGGACCCAACCCATTTCTATTCTGCCGTATCGCATGGCCCCACCAGATTTGAAAGAGTTGAAGGAACAATTGCAAGATTTTCTTGGGAAGGGTTTCATTAGACCCAGCGTTTTGCCTTGGGGTGTGCCGGTGTTGTTTGTTAAGAAAAAGGATGGTTCGAGGAGGATGTACATTGATTACTAGCAATTGAACAAGGTTACAATCAAGAATAAGTATTCACTACAGAGGATTGATGATTTTTTCGATCAGGTTCAGGGTGCCAAGGTATTTTCAAAGATAGACTGGAGATCTAGCAACCATCAGTTGAGGATTAGGGCATCTGATGTCCCTAAGACAGCTTTCCACACTCGGTACGGGCATTACGAGTTTTTGGTCATGTCGTTTGGGTTGACAAATGCCCAAACAACTTTTATGGACTTGATGAACCGAGTGTTCAGGCCTTATTTGGACTCGTTCGTGATAGTCTTCATTGATGATATATTGATATACTCCCACAACCAAGAGGAGCACGAGCAGCATCTCAAAGTGGTTCTTCAGACTGTAAAGGATAGTCAACTATATGCAAAATTTACGAAGTGTGAGTTTTGGTTGAGTTCAGTTGCATTCCTGGGTCATGTCATATCAGCATAGGGTATTCAGGTTGACCCGAAGAAGATTGAATCAGTCAAGAACTGGCCTAGGCCAGCATCATCTACGGAGATTCAGAGTTTCTTGGGATTGGAAGGCTACTATCGTCGGTTCGTGGAGGGGTTCTCATATATTGCAGCCCCGATGACCAGGTTGACCCAGAAGGGTGCTCAGTTCTGATGGTCAAATGAGTGTGAGGCGAGCTTTCAGAGGCTCAAGACAGCTCTGACTACGGAACTGATATTGGTTTTGCCCACAGATTCAGGGCCTTATACAGTCTATTGCGATGCTTCCAATATTGGTCTTGGTGCAGTGTTGATGTAGGATGGCAAGGTCATTGCTTATGCTTTGAGGCAGTTGAAGATTCATGAGAAGAACTATCCAGTGCATAATTTGTAGTTGGCAGCCATTGTCCACGCATTTAAGATTTGGAGGCACTATCTGTATGGCGTGGCGTGTGAGGTGTTCACGGATTATAAGAGTCTTCAGTACTTGTTCAAGCAACAGAATTTGAATTTCAGGCAAAGGAGGTGGTTTGAGTTGTTGAAAGATTATGATATTACCATCTTATATCCCCCGGGGAAGTCCAATGTGTGGCCGATGCTTTGAGTAGGAAGTCAGCTAGTATGGGCAGTCTTGCTTTTATTCCGGTCAGTCAGAGGCCGCTTGCTTTGGATATTCAGGCTTTGGCCAATCGATTTGTGAGGTTGGATATTTATGAGCCTAGTCGAGTGTTGGCTTGTACAGTCGCTCGTTATTCATTATTGGAGCGTATCCGTGATCGGCAATTTGATGATGCCCATTTGTGTGTCCTTAAAGACACGGTGCAGCATGGAGGCGCCAAGCAGGTGACCTTAGATGGCGATGGTGTTTTGAGGTTGCAGCGCTCGTTCTTCGTTACTGGACTTCCGTTGACCCGGAAGAAGTTCGATGCAGTTTGGGTCATTGTTGATAGGCTGACCAAGTCAGCGCACTTCATTCCTGTGGCAGTCTCCTATTCATCCGAGAGGTTAGCTGAAATCTATATCCGAGAGATTCTTCACCTTCATGGTGTGCCGGTATCTATCATTTCGGACCGGGGCACGCAGTTTACCTCACGTTTCTCGAGAGCAGTTCAGCGAGAGTTAGGCACCCAGGTGGAGTTAAGCACAACATTTCATCCTCAGACAGACGGGCAGTTCGAGCGGACTATTCAGATATTGGAGGATATGCTCCGAGCTTGTGTTATTGACTTTGGAGTGTCGTAGGATCAGTTCTTGCCTTTAGCAGAGTTTGCCTATAACAACAACTACCAGTCGAGTATCCAGATGGCTCCTTATGAGGCTTTATATGGTAGACGGTGTCTATCTCCGGTTGGATGGTTTGAGCCGGGGGCGGCTCGGTTGTTGGGTACAGATTTTGTTCAAGAGGCCTTGGACAACGTCAGGATCATTCAGGATAGGCTTCGTACAGCTCAGTCCAGGAAAAAGAGTTACGTAGATCGCAAGGTTCGAGATGTGGCTTTCATGGTTGGTGACCGAGTATTGCTCAGAGTGTCGCCTATGAGGGGCGTGATGAGATTTGGGAAGAAGGGCAAGCTTAGCCCTAGGTTCATTGGTTCGTTTTAGATTCTTGATCGAGTGGAAGAGGTGGCTTATAGACTTGCATTGCCGCCTATCTTATCATCCGTACATCCAGTTTTCCATGTGTCCATGCTTCAGAGGTATCACGGCGATCCAACCCACGTGTTAGATTTCAGCACTATCCAGTTGGACAAGGACTTATCTTATGTGGAGGAGCCGGTAGCTATTCTAGACCGACAGGTTCGTCAGTTGAGATCCAAGAGTATCCCTTCTGTTCGTGTTCAGTGGAGAGGTCAGCCTCCTGAGACATCGACCTGGGAGTCCGAGTCCGATATGCGGAGCTGTTACCCTCATTTATTCCCCGACTCAGGTACTTCTTTCTTCTGTCCGTTCGAGGACGAACAATTGTTTTAGAGGTGGAGAATGTGACAACCAAAAGGGTCATCACCTATTTTATTACCCATTCCGTGCTTCCGAGGCCTTGAAAACCTCATCTTTAGTTGCCTCGATTTGCATGCGCAGTCCGGGCACGTAGCCGGAAAGCTAAATATGAAATTCTGTGAAAAATGCTAAAATTTGATATTAAAATAAGTAAATTTGACTCCGGTCAACATTTTGGGTAAACGGACTTGGACCCATGATTTGACGGTCCCGGAGGGTCCGTAGGAAAATATGGGACTTGGGCGTATGCCCGGAATCGAATTCCGAGGTCCCATGCCCGAGAAATGAATTTTTGAGAGAAATTGTTTTTCTGATATGTATAAAGAAAATTGAAATGAAAATTGGTTAGAATGTGTTGGTACCATGCCCGTATTTTGGTTCCAGCGCCCGGTACAGGCCTTATATGTGGCTTAAGATATTTCTATGAAGTTTGGTTGAAATTGGACGTCGTTTGACGTGTTTCAGACTTAAAACTCTAAATTTGAAAGTTTATGAAGTTTGAAGAAAAACTAGTGATTTTGAGGTTTGATTCCTGGTTTCTGATGTTATTTTGGCGATTTGATCGCACGTTTAAGTTCGTAGGATGTTGTTGAGTTAGTGGATGTGATTGGTTAGGAGACCCGAGGGTTCGGGAGTTTTTCGAGGTGTCTCAGAGTGATTTTGAACTTAGGAAGATTCATGGTTTTTGGCTTCAGCAGTTGCAGCTCAATTTGTTCTTCGCGTTCGCGACACCTCTTCCGCGTTCGCGAAGCTTTAATATTTTCCTTCATCGCGTTCGCGTCCATTCCCTCGCGTTCGCATAGGGTTATTTGACCCTGAGGGCTTAGCCCTCTTTTCTTTGTCATGTTCACGTAGCTTTGCAGGTCTTCTTCATCGGGTTCACGTGATGTCCCACGCGTTCGCGTAGGCCAATTTCTGAACCCCAACCGTTTTACTCTTCGCGTTCACGTGCACGTTCGCGTTCACCCTTCCGCGAACGCGATGATCTGTCAAGTTTACCCTTCGTGAATGCGACCTTCCTTCCGTGAAAGCGAAGGGCAATTTATCCCAGTTATATATATTATTCCAGAACAGTGTAACTACGGGATTTCATAAATTTTCACGAACTCCTTCTTCTCCAAGGCCCTTAGGCGTCCATTGAAGCCTTCTTCCACCAAAACTTCTTGGGTTAGTAAATTTCAACTCGTTTCCTTCATTTTTCATCAACATCTTGTGAATTCCCAAGCCTAAAACATGTAATTTAGGGTAGAAATTGGGGGAAATGGGTTGAGTTAGGGCATTTTGAATTTTCTTGATTTAGACCACGTTTTGGGTTCGAATTTGAAAACAAATTATATATTCGGGCTCGTGGGTGAATGGGTGACATGGTTTTGGTCCGAGCCTCGTGTTTGGACCAAGCGTGCCCGGGGTCAAATTTTGTTATTTGAGAAGAATGCATGGAAATGGGTAATTAGACTATGTAATTGAATTATTGAATCCTTATTGATATACTTGAGTTAATTATGTCTAGATAATACCATTCCGGAGTTGAATTCTAAAGGAAAGGCGGTGTTAGAGGGTTGATTGCTATATTTTGGACCCGAGGTAAGTGTTTGGTCTAACCTTAGCTTGAGAGAATAAGAGTTGAGTCTTATTTGCTACTTGCTACTTGTCGAGTACGATGTATAGCCATGGTGACGAGTATCTATACATTGGTGTCTAGCATGACCGTGAGTCTTTATATTTCGAATATTCTGATTTTGTTGTAACTTCAAGGCTTAATTGATGATTTCTATATGTTGTAAAGAGCATGTGAAGGGAATTGTGATCTTTAAACTTCGAGGAGCATTGTCTCAAGTTGTAACACGAATGGTGAAGATCTATGAGATAATTGAATCCTTTGGAGCATTGGCTCAAGTGATAGGGTAAATTATGAAATGAAAGTGAAAGAAAGAGAAAGAGTTATTAAAATAAACCCTTGCCGGGTCATTGTTGCTTTAGTGATTATCTCCCTTGCTGGGATGTTGAGATTACTGTTATTGTTCCCTTTCTTGGATTTAATTGCTTAATTGATGTTCCCTTGCCGGGATTTCTATTTCTATTATGTTTACTCCCTTGCCCTTTGTTAGTGATTGCTGTTTGGGTGAGGAAGAGTGTTAAAGTGCGAAGGGTGATGTCATGCACTGTTTGCTATTGTGAGGAAAGAGTGTAAAGCACGAAGGGTGATGCTGCCGTATGATGTACCATTCCGTACAAATATTCATTTATTATATTGTGAGGAAAGAGAGTAAAAGCACAAAGAGTGATGCCGTGCACATGATTATTTATACAATTGATTTGGTGAGGACGAGAGCAAAAGCACGAAGGGTGATGTCGTGCAAGTTTGTGATTTCTGATCCTTATTATATTCTGGCCTTGTTGTTCCTTTCTTTATTTGAGATTTCTTATATGAAGCTGTTATCTCCCCACAACATATTCCCCTTCCTTTATTGATTGATTACTTCCTGTATTTCTTTTCCCTTGTATATATGTATATTTGAACTGCACAGGTTTACTTGGTAGTTTGGTTCTAGCCTCGTCACTACTTCGCCGAGGTTAGTCTAGGCACTTACTAGTACATGGGGTCGGTTGTACTGATACTACACCTACACTTCTTTATGTTGTGCAGATTATGCAGTTCGACCCGGTGGACATCATTAGTGGGAGTGTCTTTCAGCTTATCCTAGAGGATTCAAGGTATACCCGCTGGCGTTTGTGGGCCTTGGCGTCTCTCCCATCCCTATGTCTTCGTTTCTTTCTTTTTTTCCTCTAGTTTCCAAGACAGTCATGTATTTCCTTTTAGACTTTGTATTTAGCACTCTTATAGACAGTTCGTGAGTTTATGACTCTAGGTTTTGGGAAAATTAAGCGTCGATGTATTATGTTGTCTTTACTTAGTTTTGAAACCATATTTATTTCCGCTGTTAAGTTGTGAACTGTTTTTAGCTTATTCTGTTAAATCCATGTTTTCATGCTAGTTTAACTGTACATGTTGGCTTGTCTAGCGAGTTCAACGTTAGATGCCATCACGGTCCGATGGTGGGATTTCGGGGTATGACAGTGTACCACTACCATTGATCAACGCCGCATGCTATGGAGCCACCTACATCCATTGAAGATGCACCACCCCAGCTAAATGGACGTTAGTACATATGGACTAGTACTATTATGTATAACTAAACACCCTCTCAGTAGAATGAGTAATAGTGCAAGAAAAAAAATTATAATATCAATTAAAAACCTCAAGCGATATCAATTATCAAGTTAGGAGCAAGATAAATCTCACAAGAAAACCTTCGTATTTCGGATTATGGGATTTCAGCACCGGTATATCACCATTCATAATACCATTGTACTTCTGGTACGGAGTTTGATCATGACTCAATCGAATAGGCCGTCTCATTTGAAACATCAACCACAATCAAAATCACAAGTCTGGTTTAAATTTCAATTTCCAGCACAATCATCACCATGTGTCTGGCATGGCGTCCGATCATGACCCAATCTTTTACGTCGTCTGATTCGAGACATCAACCACAATCACAATTTCAAGTACAAGTTTCAACACAATCACCAGCATGTGTGCAGCATGATGTTCGATAAAGACCCGATCGGCTAGGCCGTCTCACTCGAGACATCATCCTCTTTTTTATCAATCATCCCATTTCACACTTCTTTCACATCTCTTCATTTTTATTAGCACTAGTGGTCACGATTGTATTATTTCTCTTGGCACGTTGGCCGTGTTTCATATGTCACATTTCATATTTCTCACTTTGCATTTCATGTTTTGTGTTTCATGTTTTTAATTTCATGCACACCTTTTCACTTTCAACCATCATCATGGACTTTCCAGCAACAAGGAATTTCTATTCAAGACAGTTAAGCACACAAATGAGCAAATAAGAGTCCTAGGCATAATAAGATTTCTTATACAATTGTCATTAGCTTTCATTGGAAACACATCTTGAAGTCAAGGAATTTAGATAAGCAACCCATACTTCGAACACATTCTCAAATAGTAGTACAATATAAAAAGAGCATTTGAATTACATATTGAATACAAACGTCTTTTGACACAAGCATATTTGGAATAAGCAATTCATAATGAGCGATTCGGGACTTACAAGGACATTGTGGGGTTCGATTCGAGGAGAAGAGTTTAGCCAACATACCTTACTTGAGCTTCCTTAAACTCTAAAATGTTCTGAAAATCTTAGCAACTTCAATCTATTTTAGAAATATAAGAAATTGAACCAAAAATTAGGAAGATGATCATGGTTCTAGCTCATTTGAGCATTTTATCAAACAATAAGTGTGCATTAAGTTTTCAAGGTCCTTATATGGTGGATTCCATTATCTCACAACCATTTTGTTTTTTTTTTTTTAATAATTTTTAGCTCACAATCTTCCTACTCTCCTTGCCAGTGCATGCAAACAACTCCCATACCTAAGAATTGTCTTACTAATTACCCATTTCTTCTTAAATTTTAAAATTAAGGGTTAGGGTGTAGAATCTTACCTTTTGGTTGAAGACTTTGTAAGTTACTCTAGAGAAATCTTCAAGGTATGAGCAAAGATTGATGAACAATGGCTTAGAATTCCTCGTTTCACTCTAGACCACCTTCCTCTGTCTCTAAAATATAAGTTTTAACCTTCCAAAATGACAGTGTTTTATGAGAAGGGGGCATGGTTATAAAAACCAAAAATTGAAGGTCCAAAACAGAATCTGCGGTCGCATAATGCACCCGCGGTATGTGAAATGGGATGAAAAATGGTCCTCCAGAGCTGGGCGTCTCTGCCTGGGTATGCGGTCATTTTGCGGTCCGCATATCAATTCTGCGGTCGCATAATAGACCACATAATCTCCTCCCAAAATTCCTCATGCCGATATTGAGAATGACTCTGCGATCCGCAAAACAATTCTGCGGCCGCGAAATGGACCGCATAATGGTCCAAAAATTTGCAATAGTTTTCTACTACACTCTGCGCCTATTATGCGGCTCACATAGTGATTTTGCGGCTGCATAATGGGCCGCAAAAAATGTGTTTTTATGCCAAACATTTTCTTTAACTCCCCAGCGCATTGTTCAGGCCAAAAATTCCATATCGTGGCTCGCAAGACAATGCTACAGTCATTAACACATAAGCGTACCTCGACACCACGAAATCCCTGACTGGGCCTTTCATCCTCTCCATTTAAGATCATTCGTCCTCGAATGACGGTCAAAGTTCACCATTAGCATCCAATGTGACTCAGTTTCTACACCGCACACTTAGCAGTCCCAAATTCTTGCTAACTCCCTAAATTCCCAAAAATTTTGTAGAGTTTTCCTTGTAACTGGGCCTATCCACCTACCATAGAATCCCAAAAACAAATCATAAAAACATATACATAATCCAATGACATAACATAACACATGGCAACACCAACAGTGGCCTCATAAGCAACACATTACTGGAAAGGACCACCTTTAACATCAACTATACAAGTGATACATAATTTATAGGCAAAAATTTCATATGTATAGTTACATAGCTATTCAAACAAGTGAGGGTACTTCTTCTTCTTCATTTCTTCCTCGGCCTCCCACGTAGCCTATTCAACCTTTTGGTTTCGCCATAGCACTTTCACGGAGGCAATATCTTTATTTCTTAACATTTGAACTTTCCTATCAAGAATGGAAACTAGAGTTTTCTCATATGACAGTTCTTCATTAGCCTCAATAGTCCTAACTGGTTCAATAAGCGACGGATCGCCGACTACCTTCTTCATCATAGACATATGAAGTACCAGGTGCACGAACGACATCTCAGGTGGTAGCTCAAGCTTGTACATCACCTGACCAATCCGCTAAATGATTTTATATAGTCTGGCGTACATCGGACTCAATTTCCCTTTCTTACTAAATCGTATTATACCCTTCATGGGGAACCTTCAAGAATACCCAATAATCTTCTTTGAACTCCGAATCTCTACAACGAGCATCGAATAGGATTTTTGATGACTCAGAGCAGTTTTCAACCGCTCCTTAATGATCTTGACCTTATCCATAGCCTGATGCATAGGGTTTGATCCTATCAATTTAGCTTCCCTAAGTTCCAACCACCCAATGAGAGATCTACATCTCCTACCGTATAACACCTCGAATGGTTCCATCTAAATACTGGCATGATAAATATTGTTATAGGAAAATTCTATAAATGGCAAATGATTATCCCAGCTCCCCTTGAAATGAAGAACACAAATGTGCAACATATCCTTAAGCGTATGAATAGTCTGCTCTGCCTGCCCGTCAGTCCGTGGGTGGAAGGTTGTACTAAGATCCACCTAAATACACAAACCTTATTAAACTTTCTTCAAAAAATTAGTCATGAACTGTGCCCCTTGATCAGAAATGATAGAAACTGGAGTGCCATGCAACTTGACTACTTCCTTGATATACTACCTAGTATATTTTTCCACTGTTTCGGTAGATTTAACTGGAAATAAGTGAGCTAATTTCGTGAATCAGCCCATAATTACCCAAATAGAGTCAAACCTGCATGGAGTGCGTGGTAGTCATACCACAAAGGCCATATTAATCATTTCCCATTTCCATATTGGAATTTCTATGTTTTGTGCCAACTCACAGGGCCGTCGGTGTTCGGCCTTTACTTGCTTACAACTCGGACATCTTGCCACAAATTCCACTATATTCCTCTTCATATCGTTTCACCAGTAGACTTCCTTGAGATCATGATACATTTTTATAGAGCCCGGGTGCACGGAATACCTTGAGGTGTGAGCCTCGGTCATGATTCTTTCCCGGAGACCATCTATATTTGAACACAGTTTCCCTTGGTACCTTAGTGTACCATCATCCATGCAAAGAGAAAAATCCACAGTCTTATGTTTATGAATCCCCTCCTTCAATTGTACCAACAATGGATCGTTGTATTTCTCCTATTTGACCTCCATCACAATCGATTCAGCCCTATTTTGCACAATCACCCCTCCTTCACTAGAGTCCGCAAGACGAACTCCCAAACTAGCCAACCGATGAACCTCCTTGGCCAATGTCCTTTGATATGTCTCCAAGTGAGCCAAACTACCCATATATTTTAGGATAAGGGTGTCCGCAACAACATTAGCCTTTCCCAGGTGATATACAATATTAATGTCGTAATCTTTGAGTAACTCAAGACACCTTCTCTGCTTCAGATTCCGTTCATTATGTTTGAAAATATATTGAAGGCTCTTATGGTCCGTGAACCCATCCACATGGACCTAATATAAACAATGACGCCAAATCTTTAATGCAAACACCACCACTGCAAGTTCTAAGTCATGTGTTGGATAGTTCTTTTCATGATTCTTGAGTTGCCTAGAAGCATAAGCTACCACCTTGCCATTTTGCTTTAATACACACCCAATCCGGATCCTTGAAACATCACAATATACCGCAAATCCATCTGTACCCTCTGGCATGGTCAACATGGGCGTCGTAGTCAATATTGATTTCAACACTTGGAAGCTCCTTTCACAAGCATCTGACCACCGGAACTTAATTTCCTCCAGTGCCAATTTAGTTAATGGAAAGGCAAGAGTAGAAAACCCTTCCACAAACTTCATGTAATATCCAGCTAAGCCCAAGAAACTGCTAATCTCTGTTGGAGTTGTGGGCCTAGGCCAATGCTTCAAAATTGCAATATTTTGAGGGTCAACCTTAATTCCTTTTCTGGAGACAATATGACCCAAGAATGTGACAGACTCAAGCCAAAATTCGCACTTCGAAAACATCGCGTACAACCTGTGTTGATATAGAGTCTGCAGAACTGCCCTGAGATGATCAGCATGGTTCTCTCGACTTCATCAATATACAAGAATATCGTCAATGAACACTATCATGAAAGAGTCAAGAAAATGCTTGAAAGCCCGATTCATAAGATCCATGAAAGTTACCGGGGAATTTGTTAGCCCAAAAGACATTACCAGGAATTCAAAGTGCCCATACTTTGTTTTCAGAATATCATGCTCTCCGATCTTCAATTGGTGATACCCAGATCTTAATTCAATTTTGGAGAAGTACTTAGCACCTTGCAATTGATCAATCAAATCATCTATCCTTGGTAGTGGGTACTTATTCTTGATAGTGACTTTGTTGAGCTGCGGGTAGTCAATACACATCCGTTGTGACCCATCTTTATTTTTTAAAAAGAGAATTGGTGCGCCCCAAGGCGGCACACACGATCGGATAAAACCTTTCTCTAACAAACCCTTCAATTGTTCCTTTAGCTCCTCAATTTTGCCGGTGCTATTCTATAGGTTGGAATAGATAGGATGCACGCCGGGAATCACATCAATCCAAAAATCAATCTCCCTATTTGGTGGGATCCCAGGGAGCTCATCCGGAAAGACATTTGAAAATTCATTCACAACAGGCACAGACTCAAGTGTAGGTGCCTCATCATCAGTGTCCGTGACCCGGACCTAATGATATATACACCCCTTGTTAATCATCTTCGTTGCCTTAAGGTAAGAAACAAACCTACCTTTGGCACCACATTATCCCCCTTCCATTCAATCACTTACTCATTTGGAAATTCAAACCTCACAGTTTTAGTCCGAAAATCAAGCTTGGAAAAACATGAATAAAGACAGTCCATCCCCATTATTACATCAAAATAAACCATTCCCAATTCAATGAGATCGGCCATGGTGTCCCTACCATGCACCATGACAACACAGTCCCTATAGACATGCACGGCCATAATAAACTCACCAACCGGAGTAGATACAGAGAATGGATCATGAAGTTGTTCTAGTTCTATCCCGAATCCCATAGCATAAAGGAGTGACACAGGACAAAGTGGAATCGGGATTAATGAGAGCATACACATCATGATATTGGACAGTCAATATACCTGTGACAATATCGGGAGAAACCTGTGCACTCTGGAAACTACTCATAGCATGGAAACGGCTTGGTCCTCTCGAACTCTGTGCACCACCCCTAGCTTCAACACGCCCTGTAGGTGCCGGAATTCCTCGAGGTGGAGGGGGATGTTGGATGTAGCAACTGTAGAATTAGATGGTTGTGTCGTGCCCCTGCCTGCACCCTGGCGGGACGGACGATAATCTCTCTAAATGTGACCCCTCAATCTGCACCCGTAACATATTGGTAAGTCTATTTAACAGACTCCTAGGTGTATCTTCCCACACCTAGGACATGGGGGCCTTCGCTGATGTTTGAATCTCCCTCCGGACAGGCCCTACTAGTAGGTTCCCCTGTCACCCTGACTGGGCCTGAAATGACTCCACTGCTGCTAATTGGGACCAGATGGTTGTGCATTGAGTGAAGATTGAGAAAAAGCTCCTCTGAATGCTGACCTGCCACCACTAAATGAATTTCCAAAGTTGCCCGCGTACCGGGCATTGCTGCTATCCTCTCGCTCCATTTTGTTCTTCAACTTACGATTCATTGTAGGTTGAGAAAATGGCACCATCTTCCCATAGTTTATATAAGTATTCAAGGCAGTTGTAGCAACCTCATTAATAACCAAGGAACTAAGGCCCTGCACAAATCGACACACTCTAGCCTCCATAGTGGGCAACATGTGAATAGCATACTTGGACAGGCGCCCAAACTCCATATGGTACTCAACACACTCTTGCTACCTTTTTTTAGGTTCTCAAACTCAGTAGCACGGGCTGCTTCTCGGCAGGCAAGAAATGATTCATAAAAGCATCAGCAAACTCACTCCACCTAATCGAAGGGCTCGCCTCCTCACGGGAGTTCTTCCACATCTCAAACCAAGAATAGGCCGCCCCTTTTAGACGGTAGGAGGCCAACTCCTTCCCCTCTGTCTCAGTAGCACGCATAACTCTGAGGGTTTTGTGCATCTCATCAATGAATTCCTGGAGGTCTTCCTCGGGATTAGTATTCGTGAACACTAAAGGGTCTAGCTGAAGAAATCTGTTCACCTTGGAACTAGAAGAATCCCCTAGCTAGCTGGAAGAAGTAGGTGCACCATTAGATCTCTGGGTCTGAGAAGCTATTATCTAAGCCAACATCTGTATGGCTCCCTAAGATCCCCATTAGAAATGCTAGGACCAGAATCTGGGGCTGGAGGTGGAACCAGAATATCAGTTATAGGAATCATTCCACCCTCAGTGTAAGTGCAGGAGCTGATGCAGTCTGGCCAGGTATAGAGGAATCAGGCAGCGTAGTAGTCGGGGGAATATTCTTGCCCCTCGGATACTCACCTGCATCATCAAATAAAGAATCAACTGCCACCCATGGGGCGACATCAGCTCCTTGGCCAACTCTTGCTTTTTCCTAGGTTCCATGTACTAAATGTTAGATCAATGCACGAGTTAGAGGAGGAACAATCTCACAATCAGCTCTATCGCACGATCTAGAACATCAAAGAAGGGTATTATTCCTAAATGTACAAGTAGCCTCCTCATTATAGATGTGGTCAACAACACATCGATAAGATGGGCTCTACTAGACACGGCTCCGGGACATCCTAGGACACTTTAAAACTTTAGGCTCTGATACCAAGTTTGTCACACACCGAACTCAGGGAACACGACCAACGCTCAACCGAGTTAACCCGGTCAAGAAAGTCTGTTAGATACTTTCTACCCAAACTCACTCATGATTACAGAGAATACATTCTTCTTTAATTAAACAATATCTTATAGACAATACCAATTCATTACCATTAGTTACTCCATTTAGTAAGTCTCAAAATACACATATTTTCATGGTTTGAGTGGAACAAGTGATCAAAACACAACATATCTTGTTTGACTTTTCCAGCACCTATATACAACCTACACAATATCTGCAGAGCCTCTAAAAGATACCAAGGAGTACAATGATAGTGCCGGCAAAGAGGCTCCAGTTATACCTCAAACATAATGATATAATGAACAAAAGATACATTACCACGAAATGAAGTGAGACTCACCAAGTCTGCTGGGAACAGGGTGTACCACTATCGCTGATCAACGCCTCCTGCTATGGAACCACCTGCATCCATTGAAGATGCAACACCCCCGGCCAAAGGTACGTAGTACATTTGGAATAATACTAGTATGTATAACTAAACATCCTCTCAATAGAATGAGTAATAATGCAAGATGAAACAATTATAATATCAATTAAAAACCTCAAGCAATATCAATTGTCAAGTTAGGAGCAAGATAAGTCTTTCAAGTAAACCTTCATATTTCATATTGAAGGATCTTAGCACTGGTATGTCACCATTCACAATACCACCGTACTTTTGGTACGGAGTCCGATCACGACCCGATTGGTGATGTGTCGTAGAATTGCAGTACTTTTGATACTAAATACCTAGACTTTAGCTCGTCTTTTAAAGCATTTAAAGTTATTTCTTATGTAGTTTTGGTGTTTTGCAGCAAACTAGACTTGAAGAACCAAAAACACACAATAGATGACAAAACCCCATAGAAAGGCAGAAATGCGGCAGGTTTGCGACCGCAAATGTGATGTACGGGTCGCAGACCAATCGCAGAGTGAAGTAGATCTTCCCAAGTCTGAGAGTGGATTGTGCGATTGTAACATTGTGCGGATAACATAATGACCACAAAAGTGCAAAAAGAGTTTCTGCGAGAATAATTTTGCGAAATCAAATGCGATCACGAAATCAATATGTGGACCGCATAACAGAAGTGCAATGAACAACTGGCAATTGGACATTCAATTATGTGATGAAATTGTAGTTATTCGGGCTGCAAAATTTTTATGCAACCCATTCTGCGATCACAGATGTGATCTGCAGGGGTATTTTTTCATATTTTGACCCTAACCTTTTGCCCATTATAAATAGAATAACTAGGGTTTTTATGGGACATCTAGCCTGAAAAAAAGGCTACACTTAGAGCATTTAATACACCATTGTTTTTGAATCTTTTGAAGAGAGAATCTATTCATCTTTGTAGCTTTATGGCTTTACTTATTGCTTTGTTCTTGGATTCTAGTATGAGTAGCTAGTTTTAAATACTAAGGTTGTGGATGCTAAATGGGTGTAATGTTAATGGGTGTTTACTATTAAATACATATATATAATGGTTGGTTGGTATTTATTCATTTCTCATGCTTCATTCAATGTTGGTGGTTGCAAACATTGACTAATGCCATTTCACTCTATCTTTACTTTGAAAAGTGTGTTAGGTTTTGTACAATTGAATAGCAAAAATTCAAGGCCTTAAACCTTGCTTAATAGAATCGTTTAGGAATAAGTGAGTTCTATTTGGCATAAATTGGTTATTGTTAATCGTAATTGTTTTATATTTCAGAAAATCATAAAGAGAAAACACTAGCTAACTATGGGAAAATATTGGGTAGTCATTTATAAATCATTTGCATATCAAATGACCTTCCATTAGAAATATATCATATTAACACTGATAGCATTACATTCCATTGATGGGGACACAACCTTGGTTTCCTTAATTAAATTAATTACATTGTCATAACAAAATAGTTTTCTTGGTAACTCACAATTACAACACTCTCTTTTTAAGCCAACTGAGTAGGATTACGACTTAGTCGAGTTTTACACTATTTAAGTAATCTTTTCACACCTATTCCCTGTGGGATTAGACCTCAACCACGTTGGATTATTATATTTGACATCGACTACCTTACACCATTTATTTAGGTGTAATTTCAGCGTATCAAATTTTGGCACCATTGATAGGGTGTACGGTTATGAAATTACTAATTAGTGTGTGCTTCACTTTACGTCTTCTTCTATTCCATCATACTTTGCTTACTTTTCTTGGTTTCACTAGGTAAACATGGGCGATCCAGAAGAAGAAAATATATTTGCGGATATAGATGAGTATATTGAGGATACAAATGCCATTGTCCCTCCAAGAGTCGATGCTTCCACCTTCAAGGTGGAACATAGTCTAATCCTAATGCTCAAGGCAGAGGGGTTTTTTCGAAATTCCACACATGATGATCCGATAGAACATCTCAGAATTTTTTTGGGTGTGTGTGTGATACACAAGCAGAATCACGTTTCAGATGACGCCCTAAGGTTGAGGGTGTTCAAGTATTCTCTACTGGGGAGGCAAGACAATGGATCCAAAATCTACCGCCTAATTCCATTCATGCTTGGCCCGAACTTGTTCGAGCTTTCCTAGAAAAATGGTTCCCGCAAAGCAAGAAGTCCGAGCTCCGGGATAAAATTTTGTTCTTCACGCAATTACCGAGAGAGCATCTACATGAGGCATGGGATCTACTAATGATATATTTAGTGAGGTCGCCGAATCATGGTTTTCCGGACAATATCTGGTTTGAGAAGTTATATATGGGCTTGGATCCTATGAATCAATCCATATCCAAAAATGCAGCTGATGGATCCTTTTTGGATAAAACTTTTGAAAGGGTCACACAAATCCTTGACAAGGTGGCAGAACATAACCAAACTTGGCACTCGGAAGATGCCAGTAATGACCCGACCGGTCGTTTTGAGAAATCAAGCTTCGTTCAGCAGCATAAGGTCTGGAAAAGCTTCAGAATATGAGTATCGACTTGCGTGCATGGTGGAATTCGGCTTTCGGATGGTTTAGAGTCAAATTGGAAGAAGGAACCCTGTTTTGGAAGTTTGAACGGTGAAAAGTTGATCGGAATTGGACTATTGGGTAAACGACCTCGGAATGGGTCATGGACGATCTCAACATCTTTGTATGGTAATTTTGGACTTAGGCGCATGTTCGGAATGCATTTTGGAAGTCCGTAGCTCATTTAGGCTTGAAATGCCGAAGTTTGAATTTTTAATGTTTCCAGTTTGATAGTGAGTTTTGATCCGAGGGTCAGAATGGTATTCTGGAAGTTGCAGTAGTTCCTTCATGTCATTTGGTATGTGCGTGAAAAATTTGAGGTCATTCGGATAAGTTTAGAGGTGTTTCGGCGTCGGATGTGGATTCTAGAATTTTCCTAAGTTTCTAGGATTCAACCTATGCATAATCGATGATTTTGATGTTATAAGACGTGTTTTTAAGGCTCGAACTAGTTCAAATAAGGTGTTAGGGTTGGTTGGTGGTTTTGGTTGAGGTCCCGGAGGCCTCGGAGTTGTTTCGGATGCTTACCGGGAGAAAATTTGGGAATTAGTTGCTGCTGAACCAGGCCTCTTCTGGTGTCTTCGCACCTGCGAAGGTTTTCTCGCAGGTGTGGACTCACAGGCACGTGGGGATTGATTGTAGGTGCGATAGAGGGTAGATTAGGCCAGTGGTCGTAGGTGCGACCTGGGTTCCGCAGGTGCAGGACTGCAGGTGCGACCAAACGACCGCAGGTGCGACCCCAATGCAACTTAAGTGATTTCCGCACCTGCGATGATTTTTCCGCAGGTGCGGTAATGCAGGTGCGTTGATCGAGCCCGCAGGAGCGAATCCTTGTGTGATTTATCCCAAAAATCCGAGAGTTCATCTCATAATTCTAAAAATCGGGTGAGGGCTCAAGAATTGGCGATTTTCTGTGGGTTTTGAAAAGGAGGAACATAGGTAACATTTTCTAATCCTAATTCATTGTTAGACCATTAATTCCTGTTGTTTTCTTTAGTTTAATTATCAAAAATGGGGGAAAAAACCATAGGAAAGGGATGAGATTTTCCCAATCCGAAATTCTGAAAATTTATGGGGTTCTTGGCATCAGATTTCGATTGTTTTTGGTTGAATGAGTCCGTGAGTGAATGGGTTTTCGGAAAATATAACTTTTACCAGATACCGAGACGTGGGCCCGAGGGGCATTTTGGTTATTTCACCTAATTTTGCGCCTTAGCTTGAATTAAACAGTAAAAATCAGTTGTATGAGATGTTATTTATGATATGTAATTGAATTGTATAGATTTGGGCCATTGGGAGTCGGATACTCGTGGAAAACGTGTGGTGTCGAGTTGATTTTGAGCCGGTTCGAGGTAAGTATCTTGCCTAACCTTGTGTGGGGGACTTCCCCTTAGGATTTGAGTCTTCTCTGTTGATTGCATTCCTTGTACGCGAGGTGACGAGTGCGTGCTCAGATTTATTTGTGGAAAATTTTCCCTTATTAGGTTCTTAGCTCCTTTTAATTACTGAGTATGAAGTCGTTTTTGATATGATTGAGTTCCCTGTTATTAGTTTCACCTCTACATGTGTTTACATGGAAATTATTTGCCTTTTTTTGGTTTATTCTTGTTGCCTAATTGATTCTTGCTTTGTTTAACTGAAAATCCCTACCCTACTATAGTCGCATTAACTTCGTAATTGCTTGTCTCTATTTGGAAATCATTAGTATCTCTCATGTAATTAATTGGTCTTAATGGAGGTTACGGTTATCTTTCCTCTACTCGTCCTTGATTGAAATCATTGTATACTCTTCATAACTTGCCCAACTGTAAAGGAAGTTAGATATCCTATGTTTAGTTGATAATTCCTTATTTGAAATTATTGATTCATATTAAATTCCTTGTTGTTGAACTATGTATTAAGGAATCGTTGTTTCATATTATTCTCCTTTGTTGACTTGTTCTTATTACGCTTAGTATTCTCTGTTATGGTTATTCCTTGTGAGCTAGTTGTACCGTCTCCTGGGTTGATTTCTTTACGTTGTCCTTGTAAACATTGTCATTCATTGTGTTGTACTTGTGATTGTGATGCATGAGGTTTCTGTCATGCGGTTGTTGATATTGTGATGTACGAGGTTTCTGCCGTGCGGTTGTTGATATTGTAATGCACGAGGTTTCTGCCGTGCGGTTGTTGATATTGTAATGCACGAGGTTTCTGTCGTGTGGTTGTTGATATTGTGATGCACGAGTCGTTGCCGTGCTATTGTTGCTATTGATGTATTGCACATGCGGCGTAATAAGGCGGGAGATGTTTATATTCTTATATGTGGGTTGCACATGTGGCGGAATAAGGCGGCACTTATTATATTATTATTTGCACACGTGGCGTAATAAGGTGGGCTTTGTCGGGGGTTAGTTGTAAAGAATTGTGACGGCCTGTGGTGGCATTCCTATGTTGTTTAATATTGTGATTGTGGGTTACTTACCTGTATGAGCCTTATCGCTTGGGAGTCGTGAGGAGACATCATACGTGCGGTTCGTTGTCCTTTTTGTGTTACTAGTTGGTAGAATTCTCGTTAAAACACTTGCACAAGCATACACGTAGTTGAGCACTCCTATTAGAGGTGAATTCCTCCTGATTTGCTAAGGGTGGAAGTACGCCCTCATTTATCCATCATACATGTGAGATTGGCCCTAGTTACCAAGTGTTAGATTTCAGATACTGGGGTTTTGGTAGTGGTGTGTTGTCCGAGATTTGGTAAGATTGTGGAAAGAGTTGAATAAGACCTTATGTGAACATCATCGTAGGTCATGAGTTATTGATTTGTTTTCCCCTTACTGTGTTGTAACCTTGGGAGTTGGATTGGGATTTTTGCCGTCATTACGTATCATTGTTTTTCATTTTTCTCGTTGTTGCTTGTTATTCCTTCTCCCTTATGGTGAATTATAGCATTATTTTCTCTTCGTGCAGACTTTTCATATTTATATGTCATTTCTGTTGTACCTATGGTTATACTGTTTATTTGACCAGTAGGTGTCTCGAGTGTCCCTCGTCACTACTCTTCCGAGGTTAGTTTTGATACTTATTGGGCACCGCCGTGGTGTGCTCATGCTACTCTTCTGCACATTTTTGTTGTGCAGATACAGGTGCTCCCATTCAGTTTTGTCAGCCTTGGGAAGGAGGCGTTTCTATAGATACTTCGAGGTATATCTACTACGTCCGCAGACCGAAGAATCACTTTATATCTTCTGTAATAAGTATAGCTTTTCAGTATTTTCCTTGTTTAGACATTCTTGTGTTAGAGTCTCCTATGTATCCCTTAGCTTGTGATTTGTGGGATTCCGGGTTTTGGGAATTGTGTTAGCCTCAAGAGCTGTTATTGTATGTGCTGAGCGACACCTTAAACACTGTTTATTTTACTAGTTCAGTTTTAATTACTTTCTTCCGCAATTATGGTTTATCTTCCGCATTGTTAGGCTTAACTAGTTGTAGGGAGTAGGTGCCATCCGACATGCTCACGGATGGCAAACTGGGATCGTGACAATACCACAAATGGAATTGCATATGTTACTCCTTCCTTGACCAACATGATTAAGGATAACCAAGAAAGAGATCAAGTAATTGTCGGGCTTGCCACCAATATCGATGTGTTGACGAAGATGTTCACCGCAAACCAAACAAAAAAGGTGAACGTGGTGGAAGATGTGCATTCCATGTCAAATGAGCATTACGAAGAAGCAAATTATGTCAACAACTCTCAACGAGGTTATCAAAAATAACCCTACCAAGGTCCAGGACAACAAAATCAATGAAGGTCTATCCCGCAAGTGCAAGACAATCAACAGTGGCGAAACGACCAAGTAGTTAAAATCAAGGGAATTAGAGTAACAACACCAAAAAATTTTCAAACAGGAGTTCAAACCCCTATGTTCCACCAAAGGGGAAATATTCTAACTCTCCACATTGGTAGGAAAGTTCTTCAAGTGAGTCCAAGTTATAAAAAATGCTTGAACGGGTATTGAAAAATCAAGAAAGATCCGACACTTCAATGAAGAATATGACCCAGGTTGTGGGTTCTCACACCGCATCCATACAAAAGTTAGAAATGCAAATGAGAGATCTATCAAGAGAGAAAAATTTGAAGCAGAAGGGCACGCTCCCGAGTGACACAATAGCAAACCCAAAAGGTAGTAGGAGTGGTCCGACTTCTCATTGTATGGAAATCACAACGCGAAGTGGGAAATTACTTCAAGGAGAGAATGAACAAGTGGTCGAAGTGGAAGATTCTGAAGAAGAAGTTGAGGCACAAGTTGATGTGCCAATAGTTGTTGAAGCTGAAAGACTCCAAATGAGGTGAAGATTCAAGAAGTGAGCCGTGAAGAGGTTAAGGAAAAGGTAAAAGAGACACCAAAAACTCTAACACAAATTATTAGGCCTTCCCTCATAGAATTTATAGGAAGGTTGATGATAGCAAGCTCGAGAAGTTCTATGATATTCTCAAGCAATTATCGGCGAACATTCCATTTGTGGAAGCATTTCAAGAGATGCAGTGTTTGTAAGTACTTGAAGGACTTGATCACTAAAAAGAAAATCACCAAGAATGAAGTGGTGAATTTGACTCACCGGGTTAGTTCCTTCATTTCAACAACCACCGTCCAAAAGAAAGAGGACCCCGGAGCCTTCACTATTCCATGCACTATTGGGTTGCACATTTTTGCATGAGCCCTTTGTGATAATGGGGCTAGCATAAACTTAATGCCTCTTTCTATTTACAGGCAAGTGGGATTAGGTATGCCTAGGCCTACAAGTATTAGGTTGCAAATGGCCGACCGTCCAATAAAGAGACCGGTGGGAATTGTTGATGACGTTCTTGTGAAAGTGAGGAAATTCCTCCTCCATGCCGAATTTGTTATCCTCGATTGTTCTGTTGATTAAGAAATTCCTATCATCTTGGGGAGACCATTCCTCGCTACCGGAAGAGCAGTCATGGATTTAGAACTAAATGAGATCAAGTTCCGATTTAATGATGAAGAGGTCGCCTTTCAGGCAAGTAAGGGTATGAAATTACCACATTCATATGAAGGTATTTCAGTCATTGATATTTTTTGTGAGGTAGAGGATGCAGCCGAGGTAGAGATGGAAGAAGAATGCCTTAGTGAGGCATTGATGGCTATTTTGGTAAATTTTGATGGTAAATACATGGAATCGGTAAATGCATTGGAAGGGCTTGGGTCCTACACTTATTCACCAAAGAAACTTTCTCTTGGCTTAGAGAATAGAGTCACTCCTCCCGCTAATCCTTCAATTATTGAGCCATCACAACTGGAGCTCAAGACACTTCCACTGCACTTAAGGTATAAATTTCTTGGCTCTAATGAAACTCTACCTGTAATCGTTTCTTCTTTGTTGAATGATGTGCAGGTTGAACACTTGTTAAATACCTTGAGGGAGAACAGACATGCCATTGGGTGGACAATAGCAAACATCTAAGGGATTCCCGCTGGAATTTGTGAGCACAAGATACAATTGGAGCAAGAGAGCAAACCTAGCATGGAGCACCAAAGAAGGCTAAACCCTTCTATCCAAGAGGTGGTAAAGAAAGAAATCATAAAATGGTTGTATGCCGGGGTTGTCTACCCCATTGCCGATAGTCCTTGGGTGAGTCCGTTGCAATGTGTGCTAAAGAAAGGAGGCATGACCATGATTCAAAATGACAAAAATGAGCTCATCCCAACGAGGACGGTGACTGGGTGGAGAGTTTGCATGGACTACTAGAAGCTCAATAGTGCTACTTGAAATGACCATTTCCCTATGCCTTTTATTGATCAAATGCTTGATCGGCTAGCAGGAAGGTCATTTATTGCTTCTTGGATGGTTATTCTGGCTACAACCAGATCAACATCGCCTTAGAAGATCAAGAAAAGACAACATTCATATGCATGTATCGGACTTTTTCTTTTAGCCGGATGTAATTTGGGCTATGCAATGCTCTAGCTACCTTTCAACGATGCATGATGTCAATCTTCTCGGACATGGTGGAGGATCTGTTAGAGGTGAATATGGATGACTTTTCTGTAGTTGGTGATTCCTTTAACCATTGCCTTGATAACCTTAGGCAAGTTCTCAAAAGATGCGAGGAAATAAACCTTGGGTTAAATTGGGGAAAATGTCACTTCATGTTGGACAAGGGTATTGTTCTGGGCCACAAAATTTCCAAGCAAGGTATAGAGGTTGATCGGGAAAAGATCGAGATCATTTCCAAACTTCCTCCTCCCACTTCGGTAAAAGGCATTTGGATCTTTTTTGGGTCATGCCGGTTTTTATAGGTGTTTTATCAAAGACTTCTCAAAAATTGCAAGTCCCATGCGCAAGCTCCTTGAAAAAGATGTAGTGTTTGATATCGGTGAGAAGTGCCTCAAAGCTTTTAAGGAATTGAAAGCGAGGCTCACCATGGCACCTATTATTGTCACACCTAATTGGTATCTTCCATTTGAACTCATGTGACACCAATGGTGTATCTATTGGGGAACAAATGAATTACACTGTGACGGAGCAATAACTGCTTGCTATTGTCTATGATTTTGAAAAATTCCGGGCCTATTTGTTGGGTTCCAAAGTGATAGCCTATACCGATCATGCTGCTCTCCGCTACCTTATGGAGGAGAAAGATGCTAAACCAATATTGATTAAGTGGGTTCTTTTGTTACAAGAGTTTGACTTTGAAGTCAAAGATCGAAAATGAACAGAGAATTAAGTTGCGGATCACTTATCTAGGCTTGAAGAGGTAGGGAGACCAAAAGAAGATCTTGAAATTAATGATACCTTCCCAGATGAATACTTATTGGCATTGTCTAGAACCTTCACTCCTAGTTATGCTGACATCACTAACTTCTTGGTTAGTGACCTTATCCCCGACGGATTGGAAGCTTATCAAAAGAAAAAGTTCTTGTAGGAATGTAGGCAATACTATTGGGAGGAACCCTTTATGTTCCGGATTTGTGCTGACAACAACATTCGACGTTGTGTTCCGCAATGTGGATATTATTATCCATCAATCTACCAAAATGCAAATTAAATGGTCAAGACATGTGATCAATGTCAAATACAAGGGCCAATTTCGACAAGACATGAGATGTCTATGAACTTCTTGATGGAGGTCGAGATATTTGATGTGTGGGGGATAGATTTTATGGGTCCTTTCATAAGCTCTTACGACATGAAATATATCTTGGTGGCAGTAGATTATGTCTCCAAATGGGTCGAGGCAATTAACAATGAGGCAAGGAGTGTAACCGATTTCTTGAAGAAGAACATATGTGCGTGGTTTGGAACCCCAAGGGACATCCTTAGTGATCGCGGTTCTCACTTTTGCAGCAAATATTTTGCTAGGATACTCGAAAAATATAGAGTTAAGCACAAGGTGGCCACCCCTTATCATCCTCAATCGATCGGTCAGGTTGAAGTCTCCAACAGGGAGATCAAAAGCATCCTAGCAAAAACTGTTAATGCAAACAGGACCGACTGGTCAAAGAAGCTAAATGATGCATTGTGGGCATATCGAACATCATTCAAGACTCTCATTGGTTCCTCATCATACCGGTTGGTATTTGGTAAGGCATGTCACTTGCCAGTGGAGCTTGAACACAAAGCTATGAGGGCATTGAAAAAGTTAAATCTTGACTGGGCCGAAGTTTCTAATCTAAGGATGACACAACTGAACGAGATGGAAGAATTTTGTTTTCATGCATATGAGAATGCAGCCATGTATAAGGAAAGAATGAAGTTTGTTCATGACAAGAATAATTTGAAGCGGGAATTCAAATCAGGTGACTTGGTATTACTCTTCAACTCAAGATTGAAATTCTTTTCAGGAAAACTCAAATCCAAATGGTCTGGCCCATTCAATGTTTTGAATGTGTCTTCCTATGGTGCCATTGAATTGGAATCCGAGGACGGGACTCGAATCAAAGTAAATGGCCAAAGGGTCAAGCATTACCTCAGAACCAGTGGAGAAATGAACTTGGTGGACCAATATGTACTCAAAGACGCACACCAACTCCCATAAATGATTAGCCAAAATGGGGGCAACATCTTCGTTCTGTGATGTTAAATCAAACGCTTGTTGGGAGGTAACCCGTGTGGTAATACTTTTTGGTAAGATTTAAATTTTGGTAAGTTTAATTGTAAGTGTTGAGCAGTTTGACATGTGTGTTAGAATGCAGGTGACATAAAATAAAATGAAATAGGATGCAAGGGCAGAGGAAAATGAAGGGAAGCGAGACTTGTGTTCTGCGGCAACATATGCGATCGCAAAATAGATTTGCGGACCGCATAATGATGGCAGACACAAACAGAAAAAATGTAATCTGGGCTTTCAAAAATGCAGTGAAAATTTTCTTTTGCAGCTCGCATAATGATTATGCGATCACATAACTGATCGCAAAGCTGGTTTGCGTAACTCGGTCACTAACTCATCACATAACACATATGCGGACGCATAATGTGTTATGTGATGCACTGCCTCACCACGAGCTTCTCAGGTATTAAGCCCTAAATATCTCAATCATTTCCGTCATTCTTTGGCACTCCCACACACAAAGGCACACAACATAGCAAAAAAAAAAAAGAAAAGATAGAAAAGACCAAAAACATTGTAACAATAACACAAAATCAAAAAAAGAAATTGAAAAGGAAGGGCTTACCTTGCTGGTGCTTCAGACTGAAATCGTCCATCCTCTGATATGTACACTTCCACACTTTCTCTTTCTTAATCAAATTGAAAAATTCCATGTGCTCTCATTGCCTTCCTGTTTCTGCACAACTCCTTGCTATGGTAATCAATTGTGAGTGATTTTACTGAAAATATATGTTGGGGCCTACTATGGATAAATTGATATTTGGGATTTAAATTAGAGAGTAAGAGTAAGAAAAGGGATTGGAAAGTTGTAGCATTTTGCTTAAATTTAGTCCTAATGAGTGTACTATGACTGAGTGTAGCAATTGGAAATCCTATGTATTTGGGGTTGAGTGTGAATACCTTTTTGACTAAGAACAATGATCTTTGCGGTCCGCAGAGTCATTGCATTTTGCATCATTGGTAGTTACCTCAAAAGCCCATGTGCGGTTGGATTCGTGATTGCAAAAACGTTTTGCAGACTGCACAATGGTCACAAACAGAGGTAAATAAAATGTTATATCTGAAGAATAAAATTCGATGATTTGCGGTAGCATAAATTGTTCTGCGGCCATTTGTGTGGAAAACACAATTAGTTTTGCTTCTGAGGGTTGTATTATGCGAAATGTTTTGTGACTTGCAGAGTTGTTACGCGATCGCATAACTGGATGCAAAAATAACTTTGTTTTTAATTTCTTCTCAATATGTTGCCCATGCAATATCACATACTCACTCGTTGATTAATTGACAGGAATGACACCAAAGAAATCCCCTGCATCACGACAACCTCCCGCTCGAGGAAAGAAACGAGTTGCTGCTCTGAGCCTACAATTACAGCAATCCAAACACAAACGGCCTGACATAGCCATCAATATATCTGAGCATTCCTCCCAGTCTGAAGATGATGAGGCACAGATTGATCTTGTTTCACCAGTTGACCTCCATGCTGAAGCACACCGAAAAAGTGGTAAAGATCTCATGTTTGGGGTGTCCAGACCATAGACTATGAACATATATGGATCGGCAAAAAGAAAAATCCTTGAGGAAAAGCATCTAGGCTTGAACGGTCTGAAAGACACTACCCCCATGTTCTAGACAACATCAAAAAGAAGGGCTGGGAATCCTTCACTCAAGGTCCAGGAGAATACCACGAAATACTTGTTAGGGAATTATATGTTGTCTATGTTACATCCAGTAACGCAGAACAAAAGAGAAAAGATAGGTTCTTGGGCTCTGTCTTAGTCCGAGGAGTTGAAATACTCTGTGATCCTGCATCAATAAATGATGTATATTTCGAGGAATGGGAGCCAGGAACGACAGAATTTTACAAAAATCTTAAAAATAAGGAATCCGAGCGTGCTTGGGTATCCTCTATCATAACCAAGGGAACTCTATCCTGGATTTCACTGCGCCAAAAGATTCACAAAAGAGGGATCTTATCCAAGAAGGTCGGTATTGGCTAAATTTAGTTTGTTCCCGTATAATGACCTCGAGATATGAAACCGATATAAGCATCGAGAAGGAGATCCTCATTCTGTGCATCATGACGGGCATCAAGGTTGATGTGGGAGAGCTTATATTCTGTGTGATTCGGATCCAGGCAAACCAGAAAGAAGAAACTTCGCTCCCTTTTCCGTGCCTAATTCATGCCTTGTGTAAAGCTGGGACGGTTGCTCCTTTCCCCAAACATGACCTCATAGAAAAAGATGTTCAGGATATTGACATCACCCGGATCAATGATAATGTAGATAAAGTGGTCAAAAATCCATCAGAGCCTTCACTCACTCCTACTCCAACCTCGGCAACACCTGCTGCCTCATCAGTGCCTGACACTCCTTCCGCACCAGCCACCTTCACATCCACTCAGAGAACAGCCACAACGCTACCACCTGCATCATTTCTTGCAATCTCAAAGCTTGGTCTACTGGAAGCACATGCAATTGCCAAAGTATACAAATTGACGAAAGAACTTCCATCTCTCATCTGGCACGCACTGGCCCCGATCCAAACCTCAGTGAGTGCTCTTCAAAAACAATATCTATCTTATGAGGATAGACTCAAGATCTTTGAATTGAGCCTTGAAATGGTTGAGTGAGGTGGAGCTAGGGACATACCTCAACTCAAAAAGGAAGTAGTTGAGCTGAAGTCAGATCTTCATAAGATGCAGAACTTGGAGTTTGATTTGATCTCCTTTTTTCTAGAGGAAGGGGAGCAGGGCACTAGTACCACCAACATTCCAAGCCTTGACCTTGATTTCACAAACCTCATGTCCGCTGAGATGGCCCATGGTACTGAGGTTTCACAAGCTCCGGGCTCCGTTGTACACATCGATGATCATTCAGAAAAGGAATCCTGAGGGTCTAAGGGGGAAACTGATAAGGAGGAAATTGATGAGGAGGGGTTACTTGAGGAGGAGGATGATCAGCAGAATAGAAGCAAACAAATTGTTGTCTTTACAGATACACCAGGTGAGGAGGAAGCAGATGTGCAGACAACCATTGCACATTCCATTGCAGATATGGTCGCAAAGCCACTCCCACGCCCACAATACCATCATTGGGCAAGGCTAGCAGCTCCCAGGTCCCAGACCCCGCCTCGCAGTAGGTGGAGCTTCCTATTTTGGTCGGGCACCACTACACAGTCAGAGACTCCACTCATTTCCTCCACAATGTCAGCCTCGGATGTTCTATCCCCTCCAAGCACCTAGTGCGCCCCTAAACTTTGCTCTTACTTTCTCAATGCATTGGGGAAAATGCATGCTCTTTGTTTGGGGGTGATGTAATCAATTGTTTTGAAACTTGTATATAAACTATTTACCTTATTAATGTAGACTTGTATATAGCAATGAACTCCCCTTGGTTTCTCTTCGTCGGGTTCTTTCCACGGGTGTAATAGTAGAACCATGGCGATAGCAAAAAATGTTTTGACTTGTTTAGTGTTTTTGTCTAGCTTCAAGCATATGACAAGTTTTTATTGAATAAATTGCACCCTTCAGATTTTGTAAATAAACGTTAGTCATTATTGTGAAATCTAGGCTCGCTCTTTGACTTTGTGCTTACATAGAATCTCAAATATCATATGATGAAGCTTTGACTTGCCTTGTATTCACTTGAGGGTTGAAATTATTCTGAGTCGAACAATTCATGCGTTCTGAATGACTGAGAATTTTTGTGTAAATAATGCATGTGCTTAACTTCTGATGTCTAAAAATTGCCCGATTGGTTTCCCAATGTAATTCTCAGGTTGATGATTGGGTGTTGAAATTATCTTAGGCTCTCTTCATGATTGCTAACTAATTTTTGACCAAATTGACCTCCCCGATGCATCTATTATCGTAGTTACCCCTTGTTGAGCCTTCAACCTTTTATTTGGCTACTACGTTACATACCTTTACCCCTTTGTGAAATAATTTCTCCTTTTGTACCCGTCCTTCCTTGAACGATTAAGAATAAGTCTAAAGTCTAAGTTTGAGTGTCGATGTTAATTGGAAATTGGTAAGGTTGTATATCGTGTGTAGAAGCAAATACCTCAAAGTTGTGTATTTGAAGATATTAAAGCTCCAAAATAAAAACAAAATAAAAGGATCTTTATAAAAAAATGGTGTGGAGTGTTGTGAAAACTGAAGAAATATGTTGAGGTGGTTCTATGTCGGTAACTAAAGGTCAATAATGGCTATGCGGTAAAGAAGCAAAATGTGTGTAGAGATCAAGGAGGGTAAAACCACTACAGTCCGAAATATTCATCCAACCCGTCCTGAAGCTTACACTACAACCCGTGAAAAATCTTTTGTGATCTACAACAAATTATTCCTGAGATAGCAGTGAGTTAAAATAAGGGCAAGCATATGGACTTATACTTATAGTATTTAGCCTTCTTTCCGAGTGCAAGAATGTTAGATTGTATCCCCTGTACATATTTTTTGAGTTGGAGATTTTCTTTGGTGTGAGCACGAATGAACTGCAAGATTTAGTAGAAGCTAGGTTCTTGAAATAGGATACAAGTGCATACCTAGCTGTGGGTAGCACTCTGTCATTGCTCTTAAGGCTCGAAGTTTACAAAATTAATATTCGAATTGCTAATTGATCATTGTCTTCCAAGAAGGGTGAATAAAAGAAGTTACATGATTGTTAGCTAACAGTCAACACCATCCATAGTAACTGCTGCTTTGTGATCTATCGAAAATAGATTAGTATGTGATAGGATGACTTTGTTTTAGTTGCTTGAGGACAAGCGAGAGTCTATGTTGGGAGAGTTGATGTGCCGTAGATTTGCGGCACTTTTAATACTAATTACATAGACTTTAGCTCGTCTTTTAAAGTATTTTAAGTTATTTCTTATGTAGTTTTGGTTTTCTGCAGCAAACCATACTTGAAAGACCAAGAACACAGAAAAGATGACAAAAACCCATAAAAGGGCAGAAATGTGGAAGGTTTGCAACCGCAAAAGTGATGTGCGGGTCGTAGACTAACCGTGGAGTGAAGCAGAGCTTCTCAGTTCTAAGAGTGGATTGTGCGGTCGCATAACGCTTGTGTGGACTGCATAATGACCACAGAAGTGCAAAAAAAGTTTTTGCGAGAACAATTTAGTGGCATCAAATGCGATCGAGAAATCAATGTGCGGACCTCATAACACAAGTGAGATGAACAACTGGGCAACTGGACATTCTATTATATGATGGAATTGGAGTTATGCGGGCTGCGAAACTGTTCTACGACCCGTTGTGCGATCGCAAATGTTATCTGCAAGGTTATTTTTGTCATATTTTGACCCCAACTTTTATCCCGCTATAAATAGAATAACTAGGGTTTTTATGGGATATCTAGTCTGAAAAAGAGGATACATTTAGAGAATTGAATACACCATTATTTTTGAAGCTTTTGAAGAGAGAATCTATTCATCTTTGTAAGCTTTATGGCTTTATTTATTGCTTTGTTCTTGGATTCTAGTATGAGTAGCTAGTTTTAAATACTAAGACTGTGGACCCTAAATTGTGTAATGTTAATGGGTGTTTACTATTGAATATATATATAATAGTTGGCTGGTATTTAGTCATTTCTCATGCTTCATTTAATGTTGGTGGTTGCAAACATTGACTAATTCCATTTCACTCTATCTTTCCTTGGAAAAGTAGGTTAGGGTTTGACAGAATTGAATAGAAAAAACTCAAGGCCTTAAACCTTGTTTAATAGAATCGCTTAGGAATAAGTGGGTTGTATTTGGCATAAATTGGTTGTTCTTACTTGTAATTCTTTTATATTTGGGAAAATCATAAAGAGAAAACACTAGCTAACTATTGAAAAATATTGGGTAGTCATATAGAAACCATTTGGATATCAAAGGACCTTCCATTAGAAATATATCATATTAAGACCGATAGCATTACATTCAACTGATGGGGACACAATATTGGTTTACTTAATTAAATTAATTACATTCTCATAACAAAATACTTTTCTTAGTAACTCACAATTACAACACTCTCTTTTTAAGATAATTGAGTAGGATTACGAATTTAGTCGAGTTTCACACTATTCAAGTAATCTTTCGTGTTTCATGTTTCGTGTTTCATGCACACATTTTCACTTTCAACCATCATCATGAAATTTACAACAATAAGGCATTTCTATTCAAGGAAGTTAAGCACACATAAGAGCAAATAAGAGTCCTAGGCGCATTAAGATTTCTTATGCAATTGTCGTTAACATTCATTTGAAACACAACTTGAAGTCAAGACATCTAGATATGCAACTCATACTTTGAACACATTCGCAAATAGTAGTACAACATAACAAGAACATTTGAATTACACAATGAATACGGATGTCTTTTGACACAAGCTTATTTGGAATAATCGGTTTAGAATGAGAAACTCAGGACTACAAGGAGGTTCAATTCTAAGAGAAGAGTTTAGCCAACATACCTCACTTGAGCTTCCTTAAACTCTAAAATATTCTGGAAATCTTAGCAACTTCAATCTATTTTAGAAATATAACAAATTGAACCAAAAATTAGGAAGATGATCATGGTTCATGCTGATTTGCACATTTTATCAAACATTAAGTGTGAATTAAGTTTTCAAGGCCCTTCTATGCTGGATTCCATCATCCCACAAACCAATTTTTTTTACCATTTTTAGCTCACAATCTTCCTACACTCCTTGATAGTGCATGCATAAAAAATAAATAGCTCTCGCACTCAAGAATTGTCTTACTAATTACCCATTTCTAGTTAAATATCGAAATTAAGGGTTAAGGTGTAGAATCTTACCTTTTGGTTGAAGACGTGGTGAGTTACTCTAGAGAAATCTTCAAGGTTTGAGAAAAGATTGATGAACAATGGATTAGAACTCCTCTTCTCACTCTAGACCACCTTCCTCTCTCTCTCTCTCTCTCTCTCTAAAATGTAAGTATTAACCTTCTAAAATGACCTATAATAGTATTTTATGAGACGGGGGTTGGTTATAAAAATCCAAAAATGAAGCTCCAAAATAGAATTTGCTGTCATGCGACCACATAGGACACGAAATGGTCCATCAGAGCTGGGTACCTCTGCATGGGTATGCGAACATTCTGCAGTCCGCATATCAATTTTTCGTCGCATAATAGACCACAAAATCTCCTCCCATAATTCCTCATGTTGATCCTGTAATTGACTCTGTGGTCTGCAAAATAATTTTGCGGCTGTGAAATGGGCCGCATAGTGGTCCCAAAATTTGCTCAAGTTTTCTGCTTCGCTCAGTGCCCATTCTACGGTTCACAGAGTGATTCTGCGGCCGCATTGTGGGCCGCAAAAATGTCTTTTTCTTCCAAACATTTCCTTTAACTCCCAGTGCATTGTTCAACCCAAAAAGTCTATATTGCGGCTCACAAGTCTCTACATGCGTTAACACATAAGCATACCTCGGCACCACGAAATCCCGGGTTTTAGCTAAAATTGTACGGGGCCTTTCACCTTCATTTCCCATTCACCCTCTTTTAAGCTAAACCAAGCTTAAAAACCTAACACAATTAACATGCATATAACATACAATTTATCATTCATCCACCAAACTTTTGCAACCACTAATCATCCCCATGGCAAACACTATTAGTTTATTACAAGACCCTTGAGGCAACCTAAAAGAAGAACGAGGAAGGGGCTGAAAAAAGTAATATTTATGTTAAGGGAAAGGAGACTACTTACACACCTAATTCTTTTATATTAAAATTAACATCAGAACTGTTAATCCTTTGCATAAAGTCATGACTCATGATATCAGGATTAACATGAGGTTATTTTATCACATTTACATTCTGTTGTAAGTGTGTCATCTTTCTGACTTGCCTCAAATTTCTTCAAGAAAATTACTCCAGTTCCTGCTTATGCAAATCATAGTTTCTAGAATTCCATCATTAAAAGTTGATTGAACTGATGTTGCATGAGCATGTAGTTGATATTTTATTTTTCTGCAAAAATATAATGGTCTTGTTTTTTCCTTATAGTTAATAATTAAATAGCTTGATAGTATTCATTATGTCATGACATAAACCAAACCGTCGTGATGGAGCCTATCATGGAAATAGGCAAGCCAACTACTCAATCATAATAACATAACGAAAACTTTGAAAAAATACGAAAGCAGTTAATATTCAAGGAAAAACTTTTACAAACAAAATAAAATTTGCAACTCAATACAAAATCACACCCAAATCAGGGTGTCACCAAGTACATGAGCATCTATGCAGGGATAAAGTCTACTACAACGTCTAAGGAATAAGAACTGAAATACAAATAAATATAATGAAGGAGAGTCAAGGTCCGCGAACGCCATGAAGCTATCTCGATAGTCTCCAAAGATTTGACTCCACAATTAGTAGCCGTGACCGGAAGCAGCTGAATATGCACACGAGGTGCATGGTCTAGCGTGAGTACAACAAACTCACTAAGTAAGAAATCTAACCTTTAGACTGAAAGTAGTGACAGACTCAACTAGTAAAGTTCAATACAAGAATAACCATACAAAATGTAGATATGCCTTCAAGTTCAATAGTTAAACTCAATATCAGTAAGATGAATCGAATCTAAATGACATGAAGAGTACAAGTGCTCTACTTCTATATGCCAATGCATATGTTGTATGTGATACACCATGCTGACGGCCTCATGTGCTCACACTCTCGAAATGCTCAATCACTCAGTACTGCATATGGCCAATCCGGCCCAGGGAAGATAAATGAAATATATACATCAACTGACCATCAGTCAATTAGTATTGGGTAGGGCTTATCCAGCCCGTGGGAAAGATCCATTCCCATGTATAAATGCTTCGGACAAGATTTATGTCCATGGAAGATCCATCCCTCAATATAATCAATCGCGCCCATGGGTGTGTGTGCAGACTCCGGAGGGGCTCCTGAAGCCCAAGCGCTATCATAAATCAGTAAAACCCGATGCAACATGCAGCTCAATCCCATAAATGTCAGTCATAATAAGGCCCTTGGCCTCACTCAGTCATCAATCTCTCCAGTCTTTCTCTCATGGGCTCACAATGTCATGAAACTATCCAGAAAATGATGATATGATGTATCAATAAATGGTAACAAATATTAAGATATGATATGTAATGAATGAATATGAGTGGGTACGAAATTTAAATGAAATCAATAGGCCAACAACAAGAAAAAACCACTATGGGACCCAACAGTACCAACATATAGCCTAAACATGATCTCTAGCATGATTGATATCTCAATCACTATCACATGATCAAAATACATATACCAACAAGATAAATCCACTATACGACTCCATGGAATGGACAAATTCACAATTCTCACAGTACACGCCCGCACGCCCATCACTTGGCATGTGCATCACCTCAATATCAATCACATAACATATAATGCAAAGTTTCAAACCATCAAAGCCAAGTTTAGAAGTGTTACGTACCTCAATCTGAGCAAAGCTCTACTCTAATACACCTTTCCCTCGTAAATCGGCCTCCAAATTCCCCGAATCTAGCCAGAAGTAGTAATATACAATCAATACGGGCTAAAAGAATGAATTCCACAAGAAAATACGAAGTGATAATACAAAAATCTCAAATCAGCTCAAAGCCGTCTCCCGGGCCCATATCTCGAAATCCAACAAAAGTCATAAAACCCGAAGCCCATCCAACCACAAGCCCAACCATACAAATTATATCAAAATTCGACACCAAATCACCACTCAAATCCCAAAATCAAACTCTCCAAATCCCTAGCCTCAAAGCCCCAAATTTCACCTCAAAACGACATAATCTAGGTGGGAAAAACAATGGGGAAACAAGATTATTGATAAAAAAACGAGCATAAGGATCTTACCTCAAGAATCTCTTTAAAAAACTTCTCAAAATCGCCTTAGACCGAGCTCAAAATGTTAGAAATGATGAAAATCTCGAAATCCTTATTTTTATATGTTCTGTCAGTCGAACCACATCTGCGGTCCAAAATCCGCTTCAGCGATACCTCTTTTTTGGAACCTTCGCCACCTCAGCTCCTTTTCCCTTTGCTTCCGCGATCACTCTTCCGCAGGAGCGGCTCCGCTTCTTCTGCCCTCACATCGCACCTACGACCACCAGCCACCTCGCCATAGGCCGCTTCTGCGCTACTCTCCTTGCTTCTCTGAGCTCGCACATACAATGAGACTTCTGCAGGAGCGATTACACCAGCAACTGCCAACTTCAACAATTCTTCAACTTCAAACCTTGGTCCAAAAACCATTCGAAATCAACCCGCGGCCCCCAAGATTTTAACCAAACATACCAAAAAGTCCCAAAATACGATACGAACTTAGTCAAGCCCTCAAATCACCTAAAACAACATCAAAGACACTAATCGCAACCCAATTCAAGCCTATTGAAATTAAGAAAATTCAACTTCGACAAAAGACACCAAAACCTATCAAATCACGTCCGATTGACCACAAACTTTGCACACAAGTCACAAATGACACCACAGACCTACTCCAACTATCGAAACTCCAATCCGACCCCGATATCATAAAGTTCACTCCCGGTCAAAATTTCCAAAATATCAACTTCCGCCAATTCTAATCTAATTCAACTACGGACCTCCAAATCACAATCCGAGCACGCTCCTAAGTCCAAAATCACCCAACAGAGCTAACAGAACCATCTAAACTCCATTCCGGAGTCGTCTACACATAATTCAACATCTGGTCCACCTTTCCAACTTAAGCTTCCAACCCTGAGACTAAGTGTCTCAATTCATTCTAAAATCCTTCCGGACCCGAAGTGACTAATTCGGTAAGTCATATAACAATTGTAGAGCACAAAAGGAGCACTAAATGGGGGAACAGGTCTACAACTCTAAAAAAGACCGTCCAGGTCGTTACATACTCCCCCTCTTAAACAAATAGTCATCCTCGAACGGGTCTAGAAACATACATGAAGTCTCAAATAGGTGTAGATATCTGCTCCGTTTCTCCCGCTCGGTCTCCCAAGTAGCCTCCTCAACTAGCTGACCTCTCCACTAAACCTTCACTGAAGCTATATTTTTTTACCTCAACTTTTGGACCCGCTGATCCAAAATGGCCACCGACTCCACATCATAAGTCAAATCACCATCCAGCTGAACCGTGCCGAAATCCAAAACATGAGATGGATCACCGACGTACTTCTGGAGCTTAGAAACATGAAATACTGGATGCACACTTGACAAACTAGGTGGCAAGGAAAGCGTGTAAGCCACCTCTCCAATCCTCTGTAGTACCAAGGGCAAAATCCATGGCGATCCTCTCCCATTTATACTATGGAATCTCTATCCTCTTAAGCAATTCATCTAGTCTCTGATACTTGTACTTTACCTGCTGACAGTTAGACAGCAAGCTACAAACTCCACTATATCCTTCGTCATCCTCCTCCACCAATAGTGCTACCTCAAGTCGTGGTACATCTTTGCGGCACCCAGATGAATGGAATACCGCGAACTGTGGGCCTCCTCAAGAATCAACTCACGTAATCCATCTACATTGGGCACACATATCCAACCCTACATCCTCAACACCCTATCATCCCCAATAGTAACATCTCGGGCATCACCGTTCTAAACCTTGTCCTTGAGGACAAGCAAACGAGGGCAATCATATTGGTGCTCTCTGATGCAATTAAATAAGGAAGACCAAGAAACCACACAAACTAGAACCTGACTCGGCTCCGAAACATCTAATCTCAGAAACTAGATGGTCAAGGCCTGAACATCAACTACAAGCAGTCTCTCTCCAACAGGAATGAAGGCAAAGCTACCCATACTCACTTCATTTCTACTCAAGGAATCAGCCACCACTTTAGCCTTCCTAAAATGATATAGAATAGTAATATCATAGTCCATTAGCAACTCCAACCATCTCCGCTGCCTCAGATTTAGATTCTTTTGTTTGAACAAGTATTGGAGGCTCCGATGATCTATAAATACCTCACAAGACACACCATAGAGATAGTTCCTCCAAATATTCAATGCATGAACAATTGAAGCCAACTCCAAATCATGAATAGGGTAGTTCGTCTCAGAGGATTCAACTGTCACGAAGCATAAGCAATCACTATATTCTCCTGCATCAAGACACACCCAATACCAATCCGAGAAGAATAAACAATACACTATATACAAACCAGAAGTAGAAGGCAAAACTAGAACTGGAGTTGTGGTCAAGGCAGTCTTGAGCTTCTGAAAGCTCTCCTCACACTCATCCGAGCACCTGAAAGGAGCACCCTTTTGGTTTAATTTGGTCAAGGGCGATGCAATAAATGAGAAACCATGCAAGAAGTGACGATAATAACCGGCCAACCCAAGAAAACTCCGAAGCTCCGTAGCTTAGGAAAATTTAGGCCAACTCTGAAAAACCTCTATCTTCTACGGATCCACCTTAATCCCCTCACTAGACACCACGTGCCCCCAAAATGCCACTGAACTGAGCCGAAACTCACACTTGGAGAACTTGACATAAATTTTCTCCTCCCTCAACCGCTGCAACACAATCCTCAAATGCTATGTATGCTCATCCTGGCTACCAGAGTACACCAGGATATCATCAATGAATACTATGACAAACGAGTCGAGATAAGGCTGAAATACACTGTTAATCAGATGCATGAACATTGTTGGGTCGTTGATCAGTCCAGAAGACATCACAACGAACTCATAATGGCCATAATGGATCCTGGTGATACCCACACCTCAAATCAATTTTGGAGAACACCCTCGCTCCTTGAAGTTGGTCAAATAGATCATCAATGCGTGGCAAAGAAACACTAGTTCTTGATTGTAACTTTCTTTAACTGCCTATAATCGATGCATATACGCAAGTACCATCCTTCTTCTTCACAAACAGAACTGGTGCACCCAAAGGCAACACACTAGGCCTAATAAACCCTTTATCAAGAAGTTCCTGAACCTGTTCTTTCAACTTCTTCAACTCAGTCAGTGACATACGGTATGGAGGAAGAGAAATGGGTTGAGTGACCGACACCAAGTCAATACCAAAATCAATAATCCTATCGGGCAGTACGCTCGGCAGGTCTGCATGAAACACATTAGGAAAATCTCGCACCACGAGAACTGAATCAATAGTCGGGGTATCAGCTCCAACATCCCTCACAAAGGGAAAATAAGATCAACAACCCTTTCCAACCCTTCGTTGGGCCTTTAAATATGAAATCACTCTACTGGGGACATAATCTAGAGAACCTCTCCACTCGATCCTTGGAAACCCCAATGTCACGGTCCTAGCGTGATAATCCAAAATAGCATGACAAGGAGACAACAATCCATACCTAAGATCATGTTGAAATCGACCATACAAAGCAACAAGAGATAAACTCTGGTCTCCAATCCCCCAATATTGACTACAAACGACTAGTATACACGGTCCACAACCATAGTATCGCCCCCTTGCGTAGATACATGAACAAATATAACTAAGTACTCACGGGGCATATCCAGAAAATGAGCAATATATGATATATATATATATATATATATATATATATATATATATATATATATATATGAATAAGTGGAACTAGGGCCAAATAATGCAGAAGCATCCCTGTGGCATACTGAGACAATACATGTGATCAGTGTGTCTGAAGTAGTGGCATCTGGTCTGGCAGGAAGAGCATAGAATTGATCCTGGTTGCCACCTGATCGGCCTCCCACTCTAGGGCTACCCCTAGCTGCATGAGCCCCACCTCGAGCTGGCTGGACGGGTGGTGAAGTAACGGGTGCTAAAGTCATAGGATGATTCCTTTGCTGAGTTGGACCTCCCGAAAGGTGGGGACAATGCCTCTTGATGTGACCTATATCTCCACACTCAAAACACCCTCTCATGTAAATGAAGGTGAGTGTTGAGACAGACCCCGAGGACCAAAGTAACTATCAGAAGACCCAGTACAGATGAACCCTGATCTTATAGTGCTCGAGACGAATTTTGAGCTAGAAGGGCACTAAGAGATGATTGGCATGATGTGCATATTATGAACCATGGTCGAATGACGCACCATAGTGAACTGGACGAGCCGTTTGGGCATGCCTATAAGGACGCCCAATGATGTGGTAGAACTGTCCCCCAAAAGGAGCACCACTAAAACCACCTGATCTATGAGGCCTCTCGGCCTCCCTCTCACCTCGTTCCTGATTGCAGACTAGCTCTATCTGCCGAGCAATGTCAACAACCTCATCGAAAGTAGCACCAGACACCATCTCCCTAATCATTAGAAACCGTAGCTGATTTGTGAGGCCGTCAATGAACCTCTTAATCCTCTCCCTATTAGTGAGAACCATCCAAACTTAATGATAGTCCAACTCAGAAAAACTCATCTCGTACTGCGTCTGCCATCCTGATGTAGCTGCTCAAACTATCTTCGTAGCTCCTCTCTGCGTGACTGTGGCACGAACTTCTCCAAGAAAATAATGGAGAACTCCCGCAAGGTAAGTGGTGTTTCACCAAACAGCCTACGCCTCTAATAGGCCTCCCACCATCTGAAGGCTACCCTAGAAAACTGAAAAGTAGTGAATAAGACCCCATAGGTCTCCAGAATACCTGATGTACGAAGAATCCTCTGACACTTGTCCAAGAAACCATGGGCATCCTTCGACTCTGCCTACTGAAAGATGGAGGATGGAGCCTCCCAAACCTCTCTAATCTCCTCCACTCATCATCAGTCATAACAGGAACCATATGGGCTTGAGCAGCTGCAACCGGCTGGGCTGGTAGTGCCCCCGACGTCTGGAGTCGCTGCATCACCTTCTCTGGTTTGCGAGTGGCGGGAGTCTAAGTACCTCCCCCGGCCAGAGAAATGGTTGCTGCGGCCTGAACAGAGACCGCCTGAGCAAGAATGGTGCACAGGGTCATAATCTGAGCTAAGGCTTCCTGAATGCCTAGAATTACAATGGGGGAAGCTAGTGCCTTAGATGGCCCCACTAGCTCCACTGTATCTGGTCCCGTACCTGAGCTGGAGCGATTGGTGGGTCTGCAAGTTCTGCCCTAGCTGTTGTACGAATTGCACATCTGCCCCTACCACGACCTCAGCCTCTCACGGCCCTAGTTGGGTGTACTGGTGATTGTCCATCCTGCCTGGTAGAACGTATCCTCACCATTTGTGAGAGAATAGAATAATAGAAGTTTAGTTACCAAAATCAAAAGATTCGCATGACAAGAGTATAAGAATGTGATATTTTCCTAAGAGTTCGGTAGCCTCTCCAAGATAAGTATAGACGCCTCCGTACTGATCCAGAAAACTGTACCTAACTTGCTCATGACTCGTGAGACTTATGTAACCTAGGCTATGGTACCAACTTGTCACGACCCAAACCAAACCGTCATGATGGTGCCTATCGTGAAACTACGCAAGCCAACTCCTCAAACCTTCAAAAAGATACGGAAGCATTTAATATTCAAGGAAAAACTTTTAAAAATAGAATTAAAATTTGCAACTCAATACAAAATCTCTCACAAAATCGGGGTGTCACCGAATACATAAGCATATAGGAATACAGTCTACTACAACGTCTAAGGAATAAGAACTTAAATACAAGTAAAGATAATGAAGAAGAGTCAAGGTCTGTGAATACCATGCAGCTACCTCGATAGTCTCCAAAGATCCTGACTCCACACTCAGCAGCCGCCATGACTGGAAGCACCTGGATCTGCACATGAGGTGCAGGGTCTAGCGTGAGTACAACCAACTCAGTAAGTAACAAATATAACCCTTGGGCTTAAAGTAGTGACGGACTCAACCGGTACAATTCAATACAAGAATAACAGTACAAAACATAGACATGTTTTCAAGTTCAACAGTTAAAGTCAATATCACTAGGATGAATCAAATCTAAATGACATGAAGAGTACAACGACTCTACTTATATATGCCAATGCATATGCTGTATGTGATGCACCATGCTGACAGCCTCATGTGCTCACACTCTCGAAAAGCTCAATCACTCAGTTATGTATATGGTCAATGTGTCCAGGGAAGATCCATCCCAGAATATATACATCAACTGACCATCAGTCACTCAGTACTGGATAGGGACAATCTAGCCCAAGGGGAAGATCCATCCCCGGGTATAAATGCTTTGGACAAGATCCATGTCCAGGGAAGATCCATCCGTCAATATAATAAACCGCGCTCACTAGGGGTGTGTGCAGGCTCTGGAGGGGCTCCTTCAGCCCAAGCGCTATCATAAATCAGTAAATGCCACTTCGACATGCAACCCGATCCTATAAATGTCACTCATAATCAGGCCTTCAACCTCACTCAGTCATCAATCTCTCCAGTCTGTCTCTCATGGGTTCATAATGTCATGAAACAAGCCCGAAAATGATGATATGATGTATCAATAAATGGTAACAGAGAATGAGATATGATATGTAATGAATGAATATGATTGAGTACAAAATTTCAATGAAATCAATAAGTCAACAGCAAGAAACGGCCACTATGGGTCATAATAGTACTAACATATATCCTAAGCATGATCTTTAGCATGATTGACAGCTCAATTACTTTATCACATGATGAAAATACGGATACCAATAAGATAAATCCGCTATACGGCTCCATGGAATCGACCAAGTTGCAATTCTCACGGTTCACGTCTGCACGCCCATCACTGGCATGTGCGTCACCTCAATGCCAATCACATAACACATAATTCGTGATTTCGAACCCTCAAAGGTAAGTTTAGAAGTGTTACTTACCTCAATCCTAGAAAAACTCTACTCCAATAAAATCGGCCTCCAAATGCCCCGAATCGATCCACAAGCAGTAAAATATGATCAATACGGGCTAAAGGAATCAATTCCACAAGAAAATACGAAGTTATAAATCCAATATCCTAAATCGGCTCAAAGTTGGTCATTGGGCTCACGTCTCAAAATCCAACAAAAGCCACAAAACACGAGAGCCCATTCAACCACGAGTCCAACCATACAAATTTTATCAAAATCTGACACCTAATTGCCACTTAAATCTCCAATTCAAATTCAAAAAATCTCTAGCCTCAAACCCCCAAATTTCACCTCAAAACCACACAATATAGGTGGGAAAAACAATGGGGAAACAATAGTATTGATCAAAATTGAGCACAAGGAGCTTACCTCAAGAATATCGTTAAAATCCCTCTCAAAATCGCCTTAGACCGAGCTCAAAATATTAGAAATGGTGAAAATCTCGGAATCCTCGTTTTTATATGTTCTGCTAGTCAAACCACATCTCTGATCCAAAATCCGCTTCTGTGGTAAAAATTCGCATCTGCGGAGTTCAGTCAGACTCCTAGACCTTGCACATCTATGGCACACTCAGCATCTGCGCCCATTCATTCGCTTCTGCGGAACCTTGGCCACCTCAGCTCCCTTGCCCTTCGCTTCTACGTTCACTTTTCAGCAAGAGTGGCTTCGCTTCTGCAGCCCTTGCATCGCACCTGCGACCACCAACCACCTCGCCTTAGGTCGCTTCTGCGCTCCTGTCCTTGCTTTTGCGAGCTCATACATGCGGTGAGAGTTCTAAAGGTGCGATTACACCACCAACTGTTAACTTCAGCAATTCTTTAACTTCAAACCTTGGTCGGAAAACCATCCGAAATCAACCCGAAGCCCCCGCGACTTCAACCGAACATACCAACAAGTCCTAAAACATGATACGAACTTAGTCGAGCCCTCAAATCACCTCTAACAACATCACACACATGAATCGCAACCCAATTTAAGGCTATTGAAACTAAGAAAATTCAATTTCTACAAACGACGGTGGAACCTATCAAATCACGTCCGAAGCACCACAAATTTTGCACACAAGTCACAAATGACACCAGGACCTACTCCATCATTGAAAACTCCGCGAGTGGTAGAAACTTGTCCCATGATCCCCCAAAATCAATGACACAGGCATGCAACATATCCTCAATAATTTGAATAGTACGCTCCGACTGCCTATCGGTCTGAGGATGAAATGATTTGCTCAACTCGACCTGAGTACCTAACTCCCTTTACACGGACCTCCAAAACTGAGATGTGAACTGAGTACCTCTGTCAGAAATGATAAAAACTGGAACCCCATGCAATCTGACAATCTCCCTGATGTAAATCTCAGCTAACCGCTCCGAAGAATAAGTAGTACCAACAGGAACTAAGTGCACGGACTTAGTCAGCTGATCCACAATAACCCATATAGCATCAAACCTCCTCGAAGTTTGTGGAAGCCCAACTACCAAGTCCATGGTGATATGCTCCCACTTCCACTCCGGAATATCTAATCTCTAAAGCAATCCACCTGGTCTCTGGTGCTCATACTTCACCTGCTGACAGTTGAGACACCAAGCTACAAAATTGACAATATCCCTCTTCATTCGCCTCCAGGAATAATGCTGTCTCAGTTCCTGATAAATCTTTGCGTCACCCGGATGGATGGAATACCGCGAACTATGGGCCTCTGCTAGAATCAACTCTCGAAGTCCATACATATTGGGAATGCAAATCCGGCCCTGCATCCTCATGACCCCATCATCACCGATAACCACATCCCTGGAATCACTGCGACGGACCCTCTCCTGAAGAATGAGCAAGTGTGGATCATCATATTGGCGTGCTCTAATCTGAGCATGAAGAGAAGACCTGGATGCTACACAAGCCAATACTCNGGGGGGGGGGGGTTCTGATAGATCCAATCTCCCCAATTGACCTGCTAAAGTCTGAACATCAAGTGCTAATGGCCGCTTTGCTACTGGAAGGTAGGGTAAACTCCCCAAACTCTCCGCTCTGCGACTCAGTGAATCCCCGATATCAAAAACTCCATTCCCGGTAAAACTTCATAAAATATCAACTTTCGCCAATTTTAACCTAATTCAACAACGGACCTCCAAATCACAATCCGGACATGCTCCTAAGTCCAAAATAACCTAGCAGAGCTAACAGATCCATCAAAACTCCATTATGGATTCATCTATAGATAAGTCAACATCTAGTCAACCTTTCTAACTAAAGCTTCCAACCCTGAGACTAAGTGTCTCAATTCATTCTGAAATCCTTCCGGACCCAAACTAACTAATCTGGTAAGTCATATAACAACTGTAAAGCACAAAAGGAGCAGTAAATGGGGGAACATGGCTATAACTCTCAAGTCATTATGAAGTGAAGGTTAGTAATCAACTAAAGTGATAATTATATAGGAATAGTTGGAAATGGAAGTCGTTAGTAGTGGCGATTAGCATTGGTGTATATACGTCGGTGATTTTGCTGAGGTAGTACATAGAGTGTGATAAAAAAATTTATGAAAATATACCAAAATTGTACATTGCATGAATTTAGGAAAACTCGTAAAACATGTGGAAAATTTTGGGAGAGATTGGACCATGATCATACCCAACTCTAATCCTAAAAATGATAAGCGGTCACTGCAAATATAATTCGGTCTAAAAGTCCAGTGTCGAATCCCATAAAGAACTAAGGCTTAGCTGTAGTTGTTCAATATCGCTAAGAAACACAAGTCCAAACAATTCTAAATTATAAGGATTGATATTTATATTTCTAACTATTTAACTAACAAATACTAGAAAGCGGTAAAATTATCAACTAAGGTTACTAAGAGTTGGAGACAAGATTAAGGAGGTCTAGAGTTATGATTTTCCCAATTGCTGGAATCCTTCCCGCTAAGTCTTCTATTATTTTACTTATATATTCTCTACCGATCGTGAGTACTTTGGGTGTTATATCTCTCTCTCTCGAGAACCTACCACAATTTACTAGATGTATTATCTTGAACTACTCTAGCTGGCACTAATTCACCGCTCACTACGTTCGCACCAAGGTTCCGTTATCTCTAATTCCTCCTTTAAACCCTCTATACTGATCTCTCACATACTTTAGGAGTGATGTGGTTCAACCACTACCTAAATATATACTCTCTCTCGAGCAGTATACACTAAATAGGTACAGTCAATTGATGGCCATTCAATCAACAACAACAAACATGTAGTTGAACAAGTAGAAAAATCCAACAGCTTAATTATATAAAATATAACAAGAATTCATCCTACAAAAGGTTCCATCAAAACCCTAGATAACAAATTAGCTATTCATAATAGTATGCAAAACTACAATACAGGAATTCATAACCAATAATGAAAATAGAAGAAGAAAGAGGGAAAAAACGTGAAGTTGAACCCTTCTCTTTCTTGCTCCTAGCGTGTTCTTGCCTCCTTAAAGTCTTCTCTCCTTCCAAAGTAGTGTATCTCCCATAAAATCACATTTTAGGATTTTTTTTAGTTATTAGGGTTTGTTTGGGCCGAAATTCCTTCTCCTAGTTCGGATTGGAAATGTTGAATTTTTGTGCCTCCGGTCCCGGTCCGGCGAAGTGACCCTCACTTCGCTGTCGGGGACATTCCTCATTTCTTCTACTTTGACCGGTCTGGCGAAGTGAGCCTCGCTTCGCTGCCCGAGACTTTTTTTTCCAGCTTTTTTTCATCAATTTTTCATTCATTTGATCTTTTTCCGCGCAAGTTTATTCCTACGGAAACACGTAATGAGCATATTTTCAGTTCAAACCCACGTGATTTCCCATAACTCACATAAGAAATAATATAAAAACATACTTAAAAAAAACACGCAATTTTCATCATTTACCAGACCACAATAATTGAGACTCAAATTTTTGAACCTTAGATACTAATGGTTGTACTAGAAAATGAAGTCTTGGCTAAGAATGGAAGTTGCTTTCCCTTTGCATCTTCCAATCGAAACATAACGATGCCGATCATTTAAAGCTTATGAATTTTGCAATATTTTCAAGTTAATACATCATACAATTGGATTTGTAATCAAATATTTTTAAATTTTAATGGAGTTTTTGTTACTAGGTTCCCATGAATCCTTAGGTTACACTTAAAATCCACCACTGCTAATATGGGCTTGAACTTTCAGATTTATTCAATGCCAGACTGATGGAAACTTGCAAAGTAGTAATAAAAAGATTCTTATTTGGACGACATAATTTTTCTTTTTGTCTTTGCCCTTCAGTAAATTACAGTAGACGAAAGAGTCGCAATATCTTTTACCTACTATTCTTTGAAAAATGACCTTTCAAATTAACCAAAAAAATAAAACAATAAGAACGTCCAATACTCGATTAGAGCAAATTTTTAAAAGAACATTCTAGAACAGAATAAAGCTATTTATAAATGATTATTATCCTGATAATATGTTTATCTTTTTAAAACCTTCTAAAAAGATTTCTTCAACATAATTTCAGAAAATTTTACCAAAAAAAAAACTGTAAAAGCCAAAATGATTCCAGAAAAAAGATAGAATTGGACATTACATGCTTTATTTATTTTCTGTAAAAACTTAGTTGGAGCTGTGTCGTCTAAATTAGTTCCCATTTGTAATATTACTACTTAAACTCCCTTTCCTGCTTTCAATAAAAATCTAAATCTTAGTCAAAAAAAAAAAAAAAAAAAANAAATAAAAAAAAAAAAAAAAAAAAAAAAAAAAAAAAAAAAAAAAAAAAAAAAAAAAAAAAAAAAAAAAAAAAAAAAAAAAAAAAAAAAAAAAAAGAAAACTAAAATTTGCCTTTAGACATATTTTGGGCATGTATGCCTTCCGTAATTGAATGTTTAATTTCCCTTACTAATTTCCAAAAAGGTAGGGAAATGCCAGTTGTCATTTATTTTGCTTATATGTGTGATTTAACGACTCTAGATGTGAACATAAATATTGACGACCACAAAAATATTGATAGTATAACATCTTTCACCTCAATTTTGAATTATTGAGGTGGTCTGGTAGGTGGCGCTTATTTGAAGAAAAAAAAAAACATGGAAGAAAAATTTTAAAAACATGTCAAATATTTTCGATGCTTACGAAAAGTTTGAAAAAGCCAATGGTGTTTGATTGATCTAAGGTCCATTTGTCCATGATTAATTTTTCTTTTTTTCAATTTTTAAAAAAAATGTGTCTGTCCATGAAAATTTACAAGTTTTTGGAGATTTTTGATATAAGAGTTTTTCAATTCAAATTTTTCTGAATTTTTTTTGTACTCATAAAACTGTTATATTTTGTCAATTGAAATGCATGTCCAAACATAATTTCAAATTTTAAATATTATTTTTCAACTTAACTCCAAATACTACTTTTCAAAGTCACAATTTATTTTGGTTCAAACGCCTACAAAAAAACATCGTCAACTTTGAAAATGTTTTCTACTAACACATTAAGACAAATACCACCTAGATGTCCAAGAAGTATTTAATTTTTAATATTTTATAAAATAATATAATTACTTTAAGTATTTATAAACATATAAATTTGCATAAAATTTGAAACAAGCTATATATATATATATATGTGTGTGTGTGTGTGCGCGCGCGCGCGCGCTCCATCTCCAAAAAAATCTAGTAAAAACAATTTATTATACGCTACTTAGAAGCATAAGTAATTTGAGTCGAAGATAAAAAAAGTTCTCTACATGGAGGAACAAAAAGGATGACCTACAATTTGAGCTTTGAACTTGCTGTTATGAAGGAGAATATAGTTCTCTTTGTATTTGTAAGAAAAAAATGATTATTCGTTACTTTTGAGAGATAATAGCAGACTAGCGGACAAGATAAAGAAATTGGAAAGACCGTGAATTAGGGCATCAATCAGTAAAAAACGGCTTGACTTTTAAATTTAATACATTTCAGTTACTTTTTAAAACTTTTGAATAACTACCAAGCTGAATTTTGAAAATTTGGACATTATATTGATCACGCTCAACTATGTCTTGTAGAAGACTAAGCGGGCGTTGCAAATATAATCCTAGGGT
>ML350214.1:0-14712 GCA_005239505.1 Nicotiana paniculata | reverse complement strand
TATATATATATATATATATATATATATATATATATATATATATATATGAGTCAGCACTCAAGTCGCATGTATGATTCGCGATCGAGGGTAGCTTTATGTTAATTATATATATGAGTCAGTGTCTAGATATTTCCTTACGAATTCGGCCGGTTATCCTACCCTCATGTGCGCTTGGGGCTATTGGGTACTGTTTTTCATTGATGTTGACTTGACAAATATTTGGCGGGAAACGAAAGTGTACGTTGTTGCTTATTCTCAGCACTTACCTGGTTTTCTGTATTTGATAGATATCTGCTACTTACTGTCTCACATGTCTACTGCTTTCTGTATATCCTGTTTCACATTATTACTGTTGGACCCTAGTGAGTATCTAAATTGACCTCTCATCACTACCTCTCTGAGGTTAGGCGGGCGACTTACTGAGTACACGTTGTTTTTGTACTCATGCTATACTTGTTGTGCATCTTATTGCACAGGTACTTTCATAGCTAATGTGGAGGATTCTGAGACTTAGGCGAGCTGCATCTTCTGGAGGCGATCCGCAGCAGACAGAGTCACCTTCATACTATATATGTTTCATTTTTAAATTTATTTTTCCAGTTGTATTTCGGACAGGTTTTGGAATATTTGTAAAGTTCTTAGAAATTGCTCGTGTACTTGTGACACCGGGTTCTGGGGATGTGTTGGGATTTATTTCATTAAACTGAATTGATGTGCTGTCGTATTTAAGTTTTACTAAAATTTATTTATTTGATTATGAAATGCAAGAAAAGGTAACGATTTTGAAAATGTTAAAACTGGAAAGTATTTCAATTAATTAATGGTTTGGCTTTCCTGACCTTGTGTCCGGCGCCATCACGACCTTAGGGATTTTGGATCGTGACAGACTAAGAGTAAGTTTTTCTAGAACGATTTCTCTCAAGAGGACAACTTGAGAATGGAAAGCCCGTGACTGTCGATTGCACCGCTGATCGACTTACTCACGAACTTTTCACTGCAAGATATTTTTTTTGAAAAAGTACACGGCTGCAAACCACATAACCGCTTAAGTGTGTGAATAGTGTGAATTTTCTAGGGGTTGAAGAGATGAAACAGAATAACAGTTTATATAAAGTAGCAATACATAAACGGTTTATATCAGACAAAAAAGGTATAGCATGTAAAATAATATTAAAAAAATAGAGTAAGCACAAAAGCCTTAATTAAACTAAGTCTGTTATGGTTAGAACCTGATTCCCCAACAGAGTCGTCAAGTTGTTATAGCCTATTTTAAACTGGTTAAAGTAAGGTACGGCATATAGGCAATTCTGAATTTCTTTAAAGTTAAAGAGTCGCCACCTAATTATTTCTATGGTGAATTAGGACACCTAAATTGATTAAAGTAATTTAATTAATTATAACTTTGTAAATGGTATACTTAACCTAAAGATTCTAGGTAAGAGTTCAATTAATTTAAAGGGAAAGTTTTTAAAACACCCTTTAAGATCCATATTAAAATGGTTAACCGACCGGACTGAAATTCATTAAGGCAAATTGTTGAGATAAGTAAAGTGAATGATTAAATTAATGAAAATAGTAACTTTCATTTACGAAATCAAATGATCGAAGTCTTGAAAAAGGACGATTTGAAGGATTTCAAACGATAGAGGTGCATAAATTGTTTTTTTCAAAAGAAAGTTATCATCTTACCATAAAAATGAGTTAAGGGCAAAATGCTTTCATCTTTGCTACACAAACGAATAAAGGATCAAAGTTTAAATCAAACGTGACTTGTGTAAGACTCAAATGTCAATTTTTGTTAAAACATTATTATTTAAAGTCACGCTATCTTCTAAAGTATCTAAAGCTTAAGAAAACAAGTTTAGATTTTATAAAATAATGAACTCACTTTTTTGTCAAATAGTATTCCAAAATTACGTGCTTGTCCATTATCCTCACATTGTAAGGTGCTATTAGGATAAACTAGAAGAGGAAGTAGGTAAAAGAGTCGGTTAAATCATTGATTTTAAAGTTCTCAACCTAGTTGCAATATCTTCATGTAACAAGTAGTCCATTATTAGCTTGAATATAAGTCCTAAGTGAGACTAATCACAAGTTAAAAAAAGACTACAATCTTACACCTCAAGAAAAAAAAAACAGATTGGCTATATAGAGATCAAGGGAGAAATTAGCAAAGTAAAGATTAAAGTAGCATAACGGATAGTCCCCGCCGACATCCCATAAGGATGAATTTTATGATTTTTGCCGTGGGATTCGACAATAGGCTAGGACAAATAACAATGATTTCATGTGGTGATACGGCGTGGTTGAGTCTTAAAGTAAAACTCTTCAGCTCCGGTGTTGATGCAAAAATAAAGAAAGAGTAGAAGAGTTAGGGAAGAACATATGATTCTTAACAGACATGAAAATTAGAGAGGAAATATAGATCTTTCCAACTTGTATTAAAATAAATATGCTCACATTCCATGGTAACCAAAATATAAAGAATCAACTCCTATTAACACAAAATAGCTTCTTAAGTAGTATTTCAAGTTAAAATATAACTTTATCTTCTATTGAGTATCATCCTAAAGTGTCTAAATTAAATGGGCAGACAAGGATATATTCTACAGTTTCTAAGGCCACTTTTAGATTATTAACCAAAGGATTTCAACATCAAAAAAGACTTGAAAGTTCGCATCAGTAGCATTCACTTCGTTAGCAAGAGCCTATTTCAAAAGAAAGAGAAAGTTAATTATTGGGGTTTTTAGGCTATTAATGCTTAAAATAGGGTGAATAAAAAATAGAGGAAAAAATAAAATATTTGAGTTTCCCTCCTTGATTGTCCCATATGGGAAGAGAAAAATATTTTTGATGGGTATATAAACAATTGATCTTCTTCTAGCTCATAAAGAGTTGAGAAGAAGGCAAACCTTGCGCCGTCGTTGTCGTCGCTCGCTCGGCTCGACTTCGGGTTCGGCTTCAGATTCGGATTCGGATTTGGCGAAATTTATTTGTTAATAGTAAACATTAACATAAATGTTATTAAATATTTGTTTTAATAACAAAATATTAATATTAAAATAAATATTAATATTACAATTCAATTATCTAATTTTTAGTTTTATGTTTTTGTAACAGAAAATTAACTATCCTCTTCAATTTTTCCTCTTTATTATGTCATTTATGCTATGGCCGTTTGCAAAAACAGCCATTCTGAAGAGTTGCAACTCTTCAGATTTCTGCCCAACTTTAGCTATAAATACAAGTCCATTCTTTTAGATTTTCAATACGAATTTCTGAGTTCTTCTCCTTTCTTCTGCATATTTTAACTTCAAAGAAAATAACAGTAAGTGTGATATGCTACCGAACTTTGTGTTTGCTGAAACACTGGTGTTTGAAGTACCACTACACCAGTGTGTAATTCGTTCTATCCTGGGAGGAAATAATCCATAACCTTGGGTACTAGGAGGGGATTAAATTCTTTAAGGAAGCACTGTGAATTCAGTGGGCTCGAATTGGTTTTTATTTCTTTTACATTTCTGTTTGAATATTATTTTTATTATCTCCAGAATTATTTTACAAATACAGTTTATTAACAAGCTTAAGGAATTTAATATATTTTCTATATTTGTGTTATACTCACTATATCTGGAGAGTAAAACTTTTGTGGTTTTCTACTCTATTGGAGATTAAAATCTATGTGATTTTAACGTTTGTGTCATTCTTTTACAGAAATGACGAATGACAACAGAAACGAAGCTGTTCCGATGGTAACTGCTAATGCCTCAAGGAGCCAAACAACACCGGCAACATTGGCACCGGCGGAGAAACCCGAAAAAAATTTCGGGATTGATTCAAGATACTTGAATAATCTAAGTCTCCAGAAGTTCATCAAGGAATATGTTCCTATGTTGTTCGATGAAACTCCAGATAATGAACGCTTTCTTGTGATTGCGGCGTGGAAGCACTCTGATTTTCTGTGCAAGAATTATATTCTTAGCGAACTGAAGGACGCTTTCTATAATGCCTACAGTGGCGTGGGGACGTAAAAAGAACTGTGGATAGCGCTCGAAAAGAGATACAAAACTGAAGATGCCGGATTGAAGAAGTTCGTTGCCGCAAAATTTTTGGACTACAAAATGGTAGATAACAAGTCTGTTATTACTTAAGTCCAGGAATTGCAAGTGATTATTCACGATCTCCTTGCTGAAGGTATAAGTAGAATTAATATTAATGTTGGTAGTATTAATTTTATTATGTTTACTAACAGAATTTTCATTGAAGGTCTTGCCATCAATGAAGCATTCCAAGTAGCAGCGATGATTGAGAAGTTTCCTCCATTGTGGAAGGACTTCAAAAATTATTTGAAACACAAACGCAAGGAGATGTCTCTTGAAGATCTCATTATTCGGTTGAGAATTGAAGAGGACAATAAAGTTGCTGACAAGAGAGGCCGTGGAAACTCAACAATAATGGGAGAAAATATTGTTGAAGATAACAAAAAGAGGAAGAAGACTTCTGGACCAAAAAATAACCCAAGAAAGAAGTGGTTCAGTGGAAATTTCTACAACTGCGAAAAAGCCGGACACAAATCTACAGAGTGTCGTGCTTCGAAGAAAGATAAGAAGAAGGGTCAAGTAAACATGGTTGAAACGCATGATGATGTTGATGACTTGTGTGCCATGCTTTCCGAATGCAACTTGGTGGGCAATCCTAAAGAGTGGTGGATTGATTCTGGAGCCACTCGTCATGTTTGTGCTGTTAGAGAAGCTTTTGCTACTTATGCTCTAGTTGGACCTGAAGAGACGCTTTCTATGGAAAATGCTGCAAAGTCCAAGATTGAAGGATGTGGGAAGATATTTCTCAAAATGACTTCCGGCAAAGTGGTGACTTTGAACAACGTCCTTCATGTTCCCGAGATTAGGAAAAATTTAGTCTCTACTGGATTTCTTGTTAAGAATGGTTTTAAATGTGTCTTTGTATCCAATAAGGTTGTAATAAGCAAGAACGAAATATTTGTAGGAAAAAAGTTACCTCACTGAGGGACTTTTTAAGCTAAATGTAATGGTTGTTGAAAATAATAATAAAATTTCAGCTTCGTCTTACTTACTTGAGTCAAATGAATTATGGCATATACGTTTGGGTCATGTCAATTATAAAACCTTGCAGAAAATGATTAACTTGGAAGTATTGCCTATGTTTGAATGTAAAAAATCAAAATGTCAAATATGTGTGAAATCTAAGTATGTTAAACATCCTTATAAGTCAGTTGAAAGGAATTCAAATCCTTTAGACTTAATTCACACATATATTTGTAACATGAAGTCAATACCATCTCGCGGTGGAAAGAAGTATTTCATAACTTTTATTGATGATAATACTCGATATTGCTATGTTTACTTACTTAATATTAAATATGAAGCAATAGACACATTCAAGCAATACAAAAATGAAGTTGAAACACAACTTAACAAGAAAATCAAAATGATAAGAAGTGATAGGGGTGATGAATATGAATCTCCTTTTGAAGAAATATGTTTAGAATATGGAATTATTCATCAAACAACGTCCCCTTATGTGTCCCAATCCAATGGGATTGTGGAAAGAAATAATCGTTCATTAAAGGAGATAATGAACACATTGTTGATAAGTTCTGGTTTGCCACAGAACATGTGGGGGGAAGCCATTATTACGGCTAACCGAATACTAAATCGAGTACCTCATAGCAAAACACAATCCATTCCATATTAAAAATTGAAAGGAAGGAAGCTCAACTTGAATTATTTTAAAGTGTGTGGGTGTTTGGCAAAAGTGCAAGTTCCTAAACCCAAAAGGGTAAAAATAGGACCGAAAACCGTTGCTTGTGTTTTCATAGGATATGCTACCAATAGTAAAGCATATCGATTTCTGGTTCATAAATTAGAAAATCCCGACATTCATAATAATACGGTTACAGAATCAGATAATGCCGAGTTCTTTGAAAATATATATCCGTATAAAAAGGAATGTGAGTCGATTGGTGAAGGATCTAAACGACCTCGGGAAGAAACAAAAGGAAGTTCATTTAATTAGGAGGATCCAAGACGTAGTAAACATTAAAGAACGTCTACTTCATTTGGACCAGATTTTGTGACTTTCTTATTGGAGAATGAGCCTCAAACATTTAAAGAAGCTATTTCTTCTTCAGAATCATTATTTTAGAAAGAGGCAGTCAATAGTGAAATAGAATCTATATTGAAAAACCATACATGGGAATTGGTTGATCTTCCTCCTGGAAATAAACCGTTGGGTTCTAAATGGATCTTTAAGAGGAAAATGAAAGATGATGGCACTATTGACAAGTTTAAGGCAAGACTTGTGGTCAAAGGATATAGACAACGAGAAGGTCTTGACTATTTCGATACATACTCTCCAGTTACAAGAATTACGTCCATAAGAACGTTGATAGCGTTAGCTGCAGTTTATGGTCTTGAAATTCATCAAATGGATGTTAAGACGACCTTCTTAAATGGAGAGTAGGAGGAATAAATCTACATGGAACAACCTGAAGGGTTTGTGGTTCTAGGTAAAGAAAAGAAGGTATGTAGACTTGTTAAGTCCCATTACTGATTAAAACAAGCACCCAAACAATGGCATGCGAAATTTGACCAACAATATTGTCAAATGGTTTTAAAATAAATGAATGTGATAAATGTGTGTACATTAAAAATGTTTTAAATCACATAGTTNTTGACCAAACAATGTTGTCAAATGGTTTTAAAATAAATGAGTGTGATAAATGTGTGTACATTAAAAATGCTCCAAATCACATAGTCATTGTTTTCTTATATGTGGATGATATGTTGATAATGAGTAATGACATTGCCAACATAAATGCGACTAAACGTATGCTAACTGGCAAGTTTGATATGAAAGACGTGGGAGTTGCTGATTTAATTCTGGGAATTAAGATCCATAAGACTTCTCAAGGTCTGGCATTGTCACAATCTCATTATATTAAGACAGTACTTGAAAAATTCAAGCACTTGGGCTTTAAAGTTGCAAAGACTCCAATTGACGTGAATCTTGCATTAGCAAAGAACAAAGGCCAAAGCATATCACAATTGGATTGTGCTCGTGTGCTGGGATGCTTAATGTACATCATGAACTGTAAACAACCAGATATAGCTTGTGCTATTAGTAACTTGAGTCGATATATGAGCAATCTATGTCAATATCATTGGATGGANTGAATTGTACACGACCAGATATAGCTTGTGCTATAAGTAAATTGAGTCGATATACGAGCAATCCAGGTCAATCTCATTGGATGGCCATGAAACGAGTTTTGGGGTATTTAGTACATACCCAAGACTTTGCTTTGCACTACAGTAAATATCATACAGTCATTAAGGGATACTGTGATGCAAATTAGATCACCGGATCAACTGATTCCAAGTCCACAAGTGGATATGTATTCACTATTGGTGAAGGAGCGGTATCTTGGAAGTCGTCTAAACAAACTTGTATTGCCCGCTCTACAATGGAGGCTGAGTTCATAGCCTTAGATAAAGCCGGTGAAGAAGCTGAATGGCTCTGAAATTTCTTGGAAGACATTCCATTTTGTCCCAAACCGTTGGCACCAATGNTTTAGATAAAGCCGGTGAAGAAGCTGAATGGCTCCGAAATTTCTTGGAAGACATTCCATTTTGGCCCAAACCGTTGGCACCAATATGCATACATTGCGATAGTCAAGCGGCAATTGGAAGGGCTGGGAGCATTATGTATAACGGTAAATCTCGTCATATACGACGAAGACATAAAACTGTTAGGCAATTATTCTCTAGAGGAATTATCACGATTGACTATGTAAAGTCAAGTGATAATGTGTCAGATCCACTTACAAAAGGCCTAACTAGAGAGGTGGTTGAGAAATCATCAGAGGGAATGGGACTATGGCTGAGAACAAGTCATAGTGGCGGTAACTCTACCTAGAAGACTGAGTTCCCAAGATCTAGGCTCAAGGAGATCAAACAAAGTCATTAATGACAGTTTAACATTGTCAACTAAACTTTTGGTCCATTCTCGTGATGAAACAATGTTCAGCACCAAAGATAAAGTATTAAGGCTTTTTAATGATTTCTAAATTTGATACGAGGTATATCAAATAGTGTATCTACGGGATGACACATTTAGGAACCACCTATGTAAGTGTGAAGTGTTAGCCGCTTCAAGGAGAATTTTGCAAAGCCAGTTCTCTATGCACTTATGAAACCAGGCGGTGTTCATGGCTGAAACGAACACAATAATGAGAACCAAAGACGGTTAAGGGTTGGTTGTATGACTTATGGTTGTCTAGGTATACACCAAAGTTCGGTGGTTCAAAGATATCAAATCTACCGATTGATCGAGTATATCCGACATAAGTTCACTACGGAAAGTTCAAAGGGAAACCTACTTATCCAGATGCAATTAATCCTTGCTTGCGAATCATACAGTTTTTTATGCACACTTCCTTGATATAGCCATTCCCCATTCATGTGGGGGATTGTTGGGGTTTTTAGGCTATTAATGCTTAAAATTGGGTGATTAGGAAATAGAGGGAAAAATAAAGTATTTGAGTAATATTTGAGTTTCCCTCCTTGATTGTCCGGAAGATGAAAAGGTTTTTGATGGGTAAATAAATAATTGTTCTTCTTTTAGCTCATAAAGAGTTTAGAAGAAGGCAAACCTCGTGGCATCGTCGGCGTCGTCGGCGTCGTCGCTCGCTCGGCTCGGCTTCAGATTCGGATTTGAATTTGGATTTGGTCAAATGATCGATCGATTGATTAATTTTTGGACTAAATTTATTTGTTAATAGTAAATATTAACAGAAATGTTATTAAATATTTGTTTTAATAACAAAATATTAATATTAATATTAATATTAAATCCAATTCAGTTATCCAATTTTTAGTTTTCTGTTTTTGTAACAGAAATTAACTACTCTCTCAATTTTTCCTCTTTATTATGGCATTTATGCTATGGCTGTTTTGCAAAAACAGTCATTCTGAAGAGTTGCAACTCTTCATATTTCAACCCAACTTTGGCTATAAATACGCGTCTATTCTCTCAGATTTTCAATACGAATTTCTGAGTTCTCCTCCTTTCTTCTGCATGTTTTAACTTCAAAGAAAGCAATAGTAAGTGTGATTTGCTACCGAACTTTGTATTCGCTGAAACACTGGTGTTTGAAGTACCACTACATCAGTGTGTAATTCGTTCTATCCTAGGAGGAAATAATCCATAACCTTGAGTACTAGGAGGGGATTAAACTCCTTAAGGAAACACTATAAATTCAGTAGACTCGAATTGATTTTTATTTCGTTTACATTTCTGTTTAAATATTATTTTTATTGTCTCCAGAATTATTTTACAAATAAAGTTTACTAACATTAACACGTACCCACAAGTAGCCACCGCCTACTTTGAACAAAGTTTGTAAAAGGAAGCTAATAGCATGGTATTTAAGTTATCAAAACCAAGAAAATGTAGAGTCATGCATTTTGCTATCTAGAGATACAATAGATCACCTTAAATATCTTAACAGATTATACCCTTTTTATATTCATTATTTAATTATACCCTTTTTATATCCATATCTAAACAAGTAAAACAGTGGTCAACTCCTACTAGTACTACTGACAGCAGAAACCAAAATCATATGCTTCTAAACAAACTTGAAACATGATCAATTAACACCCTAGAGAAGTACTTAAACTAAGAATGTAACGATCCGGTCGATCGTTTCGAGAGTTATAGTCTCATTTTCTCCTTTTCTGCTTCTTTATGTACTATTCATCTATATTGTATGGTATCAGGTTGGTTGATTCAGTCCGGATTGGTTTTGGAGTGAAATGAGACACTTAGTCTCTTATTAGGAAGCTTAAGTTGAAAAAGTCAACCGGATGCTGGCTTATGTGTGAACGATCTCGAATTTGGATTTTTATGATCCAGATAGTTCCGTTAGGTGATTTTGGACTTAAGAGCGTGTCCGGAATATAATTTGGAGGTCCGTGGTAGAATTAAGCTTGAATTGGCGAAATTGAAAACTTGGCGATTTACGGTCGGCAGTGGAAAATTTGATATCGGAGGTGGAATGGAATTCTAGGAGTTGGAGTAGGTTCATAGTGTCATTTGTGACGTGTGTGCAAAATTTGAGGTTATTCGAACGAGGTTTGATAGGTTTTGGCATCGGTTGCGAAAATTTGAGGTTTCAAGTTCATTAAGCTTGAATTGGTGTGCGATTCATGTTTTTGTTATTGTTTGATGTGATTTGAGAGCTGGATTTAGCTTTTATGGTATTTTAGGACTTGACGGTACCTTTGGTTAAGGTTCCGGAGGCCACGAGTGTGTTTCGGTATGAGTTTTGAGCAAGTCCGGGCATTTCCGGAACTCTAGTATGGTTCTGGTGTTTTGAAAACGCGGACCGGGGAGGAGGGGCGCGAACCGCATAATTTTCCCCGTCGCACTCCAGGGAAAGGTTCTGCAAATTCACTGGTCCGACTTCAGAAGCCTATATATTTTGATATACCAGGAATTTTGAGATGATAAAAAACAAAAGTTGTAGCCCTTCGTGTCTAGTTTCTAGAAAGGTAAAGAAGTCATCATTTGGACACCTATAGAGAAAGTTATGCCCAAAATACTAAAGCGTGGCAGTGCAACCACCAAAAGGTGTGGCCGCACCATTTTTATGCGACCGCAGGAGCTGGGAGGTGCGGCCGCGCTAGGAATTTCGCGGACCGCATAGTGGAGTTCAAAGGGTGCACTATATAAATGGGGTTTAGGGCATTATTTCACATTTTTGGAACTAGGGAGCTCGGTATGTGATGATTTTTCGTCGATTTTTCAAGAAATTCATCGGGGTAAGTGATTCTAACTCGGATTTGATTAATATACATGAATATATCAATGATTTCATCATCTGATTAGTACTTTGAGGTGGAAATTTGGGAAAAATTGTAGAAACTTCATAAAAATGAATTTTTGGAATTTGAATGTCGATTAAAAGTCGGATTTGAGTGAAACTAGTATGGTTGGACTCGTGAGTGAATGGGTGTTCGTAATTTGTGACTTTTACCCGATTCTAAGTCGTGGGGCCGAGTTTTAGTCAATTTCGGGATTTTGGGTTAATTTGATAGTTTTTCTTGTGGAATTTATCCCATTAGTGTATATTGAGGGTATTGTTCTGATTGTGAATAGATTCGGAGCTTTTGGAGGCTGAGTCGAGGGGCGAGAGAATTGCAGAGTAGGATTTCTACGTTGTTAAGGTAAGTAACTCTTCTAAACTTAGTGTTAAGAGTATGAAACCCCGAGGTAGGTGTTATGTGATTGGTATTGAAGTGACACACGTGCTAGGTGACGGGCATGCACCCTGTGAAATGGGACCCTATGGTTCCCATGGCCCAATATAGTGGCGTTACTTTGTCGTTATCTGTGTTTTACCATGTGATAAAGTAATTGAGCTGTCAATCATGCTAGATATCATGTTTAGACTTTATGTCGATACTATTGAGATCCATAGTGGTCGTTTCGTGTTGTTATTTCACTGACTTCATTGATATTTGTACTCAGTCATGTTCATGCATTCATATCATATCTCAGTCTCAGTTATTATCTATTGATACATCATATTCTTATTATCGGGATAGTTTCATGAAACTGTGAGCCCTTGAGCGAGACTGGAGAGATTGATGACTGAGTAAGGCCGAGGGCCTGGTTACGAGGATATTGATACCATAGCACATGAGTTGTTCGTGCAACACGTGAGTTATCCGTGCGGATCCAGGTATTGATATCATAGCACGTGAATTGTCCGTGCGGATCCAGATACTGATATTATGGCACGTGAGTTGTCCGTGCAACATGTAAGTTGTCCGTGCGTAGCGCTTAGGCTGTAGGAGCCCCTTCGGAGTCCGAACACCCCCAATGAGCGCAGTCGACTATAAACGTGTGTGGATCGAGATACATGGCATTTGCATGCACACACGACATACATGCATTTGCATGCACGTACGACATACATGCATAGAGATGCATTTTTTCCTCATTTTATATAGTATCATGTCATCCATGATTGATTAGACACATTGGCTTGTGGGCTCAGAGAGGCACTTTATACTTGTTATTTGTAAAGAAAATGAAACATCTTACTTATTGCTGAAAAGATTTTGGGAAAAATCATCGTTTTCAAACTTACCTGTATTTCGGTATTTTGGCAAAAGATTTGAGCTCTCACTAATATATTTGAAAAACATGCCTATTTTTCCGGAACTGTGAGCGAGTTGAGCATTTTACTTCTGAGATACTCTTTTATTATTTGTATTACGCTATTGCGAACTGTTGTAGAATACTAGTATTGGACCCGACCTAGTGTTAACTCGTCACTGCTTTCAACTTAAGGTTAGGTTTGTTACTTACTCAGTACATGGGGTCGGTTGTACTGATACTACACTTATGCACATGTCGGTTGTTGTTGTTGCTGTGATCGGTGGTTGCGGGACTTGAAGATGTTCCGGGGTCCTGTTGTAGTTGTGTCCTTGCTCGGGGTAGCCTTAGATTATAAAAACTTTGTTTATGTACTTTTCAAACAGATTGTGTATTTATTTCATTTTTGCTTTATAAACTATTCGTAGAAGCTCATGATTTGTACTACCAGTTCTTGAAAAATGTATAAAATTTTGTAAATCACTTTCATTTAATTGTCTTGTTAATATAATTGAAATTGGATAATTAATAGTCAGCTTACCTAGAGAGTTGGGTTAGATGCCATCACGACTACTGAATTTTGGGTCGTGACAAAGCATGAATATTATTATCGCTCACTGTCGTCATCTCTATAATTACCAAAATAACATACAGGCTATGTTTTCTACCATTAGTTTTACACAAAATAAGAAAACCAGTCAAGAAAATAATTTTAAAAGTATTTTAAAACAGGGTGGTTGTTAAGACATGAAATCCTAAAGAACATGATTTATATTACATTTGAACACCATCACTTCTTCGAATAGTCAAGAAAACAATAGCAAATAGCATGGTTTGGTCAATAAAGTTTTAACATAGCCAATTTGAATACAACATAACTTAAAACGTGGATTCTTCACATTACTTTAGTATAAAAAAATCACTTGTACATTATACTACAACAAATAAAACATAAACCTAAGACATACTTTTTCTAAGCAAAGACAAATTCCTTAAGGGAAAGATGAGAATAAAAAAAATCAAATTTTACCTGTTGTGGGGCAGTGAACTCAGGATGTCGATCTCAAATCTATTCTCTCGTCATGAACAGATCTGAATCTCGAGCCGAATGAGTTCGAATACCTCTGTTACGGCCAAAGTTCACCGAGACAAAGAAAAAGTTAACGACAGTGAGAGTACGAGTGATAGTGTTTTAGTAGACTTAGTATTTTTGACAATATAAATTAGTGTTTCATGTTCCCTCCAACCTCTCCCTCGTCTGAAAATAAAATAGAATATTTATAGAGGAAAGTTAGGGCTCTTCGAAAGATGATTTTGCGCGGGATTTGAAGAACAAATTTAATTTTTGATTTTGAATCTTGGTCAAAGTAGAACGTTTAAAATTGTAACTTTAAATGTTTCTTGGATGGATTCGGTAGGTTTTATGTGATTTGGCCAGGCATGAGAGCAAAGCTTATGCAAAAATGGTGTGGACAAGTCCAATCCATAGTTGAGAAGAGCTGAAATTTTTTCGAAAGGGGAAAGAAGGCGAAAAGTGTTAGACCAAACCCTAGTTGGTGTAGGATTTTAGTTAAGAGTGGCTGAACTAGTTTGGGCTTCAGGTTGAGTTGATTTTGGGGGATGTGTACAAATAGCCACTAATAGAAGCTGTCTTTATTTTAAAGTCAGTATTTTAAATATATTTATTCTTTAACCATTAGTTTAATGAATTTTTACCTGACTGGACGAAAATACCCTTATGCTATAACTTCTCAAGGAGGAGGTTGAACGTGATAGAAGGTCCTTCCGCAAGTTTGAAAATACCCTTGCGTGTGTTTGAAGGCCCTTAACTTCAAGTTTCAAGTTCAAAAGTTAAGGACAAGCAGTCCTTAACTTCAAGTTTCAAGTTCAAAAGTTAAGGACAAGCAGTCCTTAACTTCAAGTTTCAAGTTCAAAAGTTAAGGACAAGCAGTCCTTAACTTCATGTTTCAAGTTCAAAAGTTAAGGACAAGGAGTCCTTAACTTTAAGTTTCAAGTTAAAAGTTAAGGACTTATAGTTTTCAGTCCTTAACTTAAAAGTTCAAGTTAAAAAGTTAAGGACAATAGGTCCTTAACTTATAGTTTTCAGTCCTTAACTTTGAGATCCAAGTCCAAATGTAAAAAACACTTCGTCCTTAACTTTTGAACTAAACTTCAAGCCTACAGGTCCTTAACTTTTGAACTTAACTTCAAGACTTCAGGACTACATTTCCTTAACACAATTATCTTTGTCCTCAATTTTTTTGTCTTTTTACCTTATTTTTCCTAATTATCTGTTGTTTAAGAAAATCTAAAAGTCACTTATTTTAGAAAACCAAAAGTCACGTCCTCCCACATGTGTAATTATTATGAGTGAATGGTTTACTATACAATTCAACTCCGGTGAAGTTGTTGTCTTTGTAACTGGGGAACTTCAACATACGAGGCTGAAGTTCCCCAGTTATAAAGACAAAAACTTCAACATACGGGGCTGAAGTTCCCCAGTTA
>ML350212.1:0-14843 GCA_005239505.1 Nicotiana paniculata | reverse complement strand
AAAATATTTTTTTTTATGTATTTTTAGTTTTAGTTTTTCATCTTTCGGTTTACAGGCTCGAAAATTTTCAAGTTCTAAAGTTATGAGTTCGGAGGTTTATATGTTTGGAAGTTTACGAGTTTAGAAATTATAAAGTTTACAGGTTCGAAATTTCGCGGTTTCGAAAGTTTAGCGGTTTGAAAATTTATGAAATTTGTGGATTCGGAAAGTTGCTGATTCAAAAGTTTATGGCTTCACNAAAAATATTTTTTTTTATGTATTTTTAGTTTTAGTTTTTCATCTTTCGGTTTACAGGCTCGAAAGTTTTCAAGTTCCAAAGTTATGAGTTCGGAGGTTTATGTGTTTGGAAGTTTACGAGTTTAGAAATTATAAAGTTTACAGGTTCGAAATTTCGCGGTTTCGAAAGTTTAGCGGTTTGAAAATTTATGAAATTTGTGGATTCGGAAAGTTGCTGATTCAAAAGTTTATGGCTTCATGTTTATGGTATCCAAATTATTTATGAATACTTTTGAGAAGTTATTTTCCTTAATTTGCATATCAAACACCGAAAAATGAATAAAATTACTACTTATTTTTCAAAAAAATATTTTTCACGGAAAACATTTTCTGTTTTATCAAACACACCTTATATTCTCCTCTTTTTTCAGCCCATATGCACTACCTTTCAACCGGTTTAGTATTACATGTAAAGTAGCATATATTCAGCGTGCTACAAAGTATTTCTATTTCGAAGAATTGTTATTCTCCATGGCACATACGATCCATCTTTTTGACAATGCGAACTGATGCATAATTTTTGTTTGAACATAATATATAATTATATCAAAGTTCCCTTCTACGACATATCGATCATGAAGAAATAAATATGACTTCGGCTTTATATACATTAAAATTCTTAAGCATGGATGTATAGAGCTCAACAAAGCTCGAATTAGAAAAAGTAGTACTCGATGGCAAGTTAAATTAATTAGCAGACCTTAGTGTAAAATATCAACATTATGAGTGTACGTGATCATTAGTTGAATAGACAAGTCATCTGTAAATCCCTTTCATTTCGATGGTTTAATAATGGCAAACCACCATAATTGTACAGCTAGCAGGCTGGATGTTGGGTGGAACAGCTTAGGCTTAGAGTAAAAGGAATAAGGTCCATGTAATTCTTTACACGTGTAAAGGAGAATTTCGGTCACCTTTTTAACCGTTGCTCTGTTCCTTTCATCGTTCTACTGTTGTTTCTTCTTTTTTTTTTTCACAAAAAAAGGAAACAGGATACAGGAAGCTGAGTAAATAGTTGAAGTTTTGATTTCCTTTCACTTATTAAAATGTCAATTAGATACTCAAAAATAAATGTGACTTCAATTTATTTTTAAAACAATTTAAGACATGAGTAAAACTCTTTTCCAGAAAGCGTTCTTAATATCTATCAATAAAAAATCTTGACACATATAATGTAAACTCTTTTCTCAAATAATTGACTTAGTTATACTAAAAAAATGAGTAAAATCTAGTAAAAATTGCGCGGGGCACCTCATTTGGTCGCCCTCAGTTAACTTATACCCGTTTTTTTAAAAAATTTTAACTTTTACCCATTTTTTAAATAACTTTAGCTCTCTTTCCTTCGCTGAGCTGAAATTTACCAGTTAAGCTGAAGTTCGCCAGTTATAAAGACAAAACTTCAGCATACGGGGCTGAAGTTCCCCAGTTACAAAGACAAAATTTCACCTCTAGAGTTGAAGTTTCCCAGTGTAGAGCTGAAGTTCCCAAGTTATAAAGACAACAACTTCAATATACGGGGCTGAAGTTCCCCAGCTACAAAGACAAAACTTCAGCTCTAGAGAACTTCAGCTCTAGAGCTGAAGTTTTGTCTTTGTGAACTGGGGAACTTCAGCCCCGTATGCTGAAGTTTTTGTCTTTATAACTGGAGAACTTCAGCCCCGTATGCTGAAGTTCCCCAGTTACAAAGACAAAACTTCAGCTCTAGAGCTGAAGTTCAGCCCCGTATACTGAAGTTTTATTCTTTATAACTGAGGAACTTCAGCCCCATATGCTGAAGTTGTTGTCTTTATAAATTGGGAACTTCAGCTCTAGAGCTGAAGTTCACAAGCTACTTCAGGCCCGTCTACTAGAATGCTGAAGTTTTGCGTGATTGCCTTTGCTACTTCAGCCCGCATGCTGAAGTTATGCGCAAAAGCGGGTACGGGTGCAATATTTTTACAAAGCGGATATAAGTTAAAACGTAGCACAAAAAGTGGGTACGGATGCAAAAGCCCCTAAAATCTATTAGAAAAGAGTAGGAATCTTGATATAAATAATATTCACTATTTACTTTCCTAGCCAGTATACATAAATTATAAATTATATATGATTATACACATATAATAAATAAATTACATATATATATATATAGTAAGATGAAGACCTTCAAATTTGAATGCAGTCTAAATATCGTGGGAAAATTAAAAACGGATTTAAAATAATCCGGGAAAGATGAACGGACCGGACCTTTGTCTAAAGAGATTAATCAATCAATCTTTGTTCGAATCCAAAGCCGAAGCCGAAGCTGAAGCCGAGCCGAGCGAACGAGCGACGACGGCGCGAGGCTTGCCTTCTTCTCAACTCTTTAAGAGCTAGAAGAAGAGCTTCTCTATATATACACATAGATTTTCTTTCCTTCTTCCAATGAGGGACAAAGTGCACTAATTCAAAATTTCACTTCCCTCTATTTCTTTTCCCAGCATTTTTCATTCCCTCTCTTTAAGCTACACCAAGCTTAAAATTAAGCTATACTGAGTTTAAAAACCAACAATCCCCCACATGAATTGAGGAATGGCTATAAAATAAAGGAATGCACGGACGTGTGTGTGTTTTACATGCAAGAATTAATTGCATCTGGATAAGTAGGTTTCCCTTTGAACTTTCCGTAGTGAACTTATATCGGATATACTCGGTCAATCGGTAGATTTGATATCTTTGAACCGTCGAGCTTTGTTGTATACCTAGACAACATAAGTCACACAATCAATCCTTAACCATCTATGGTTCTCACGGTTGTGTTCGTTTCAGCCATGAACACCGCCTGGTTTCATGAGTGCTTAGAGAATGGGCATTTACTTTCATTCCCCTTGAAGCGGCTTACACTTCACACTCACGTAGGTGATTCCTAAACGTGTAATCCTAAAGACACACTATCTGGTCATATCCTTCCAGACTTAGCAAATTATTAAAAAGCTTTAAACTTTATTGACTCATCAAAAAGCCTTAATGCTTTACCTTGATTTCTGAACATTGTCTTCATCACGAGAATGAGTTGAGTTATTTGTTAATGTTGAACCGTCATTCATGACTTTGTTTGATCTCTTTGAACTTAGCTCTTGGGATCTCTAGTATGCTAGGTAGAGTTATTGCCATGATGACTTGTCCTAGGCCTTAACCCCATTCCCTTTGATGACCTTTAAATTGTCTCTCTAGATAGGTCTTTTGTAAGTGGGTCCGACACGTTATCTCTTAACTTTACGTAGTCAATTGTGATAATACCACTAGAGAGTAGTTGTCTAACGGTATTATGTCTCCGTCGTATATGACGAGATTTTCCGTTATACATAACGCTCCCTGCCCTGCCTATTGCCGCTTGACTATCACAATGTATACAAATAGGTGCCAAAGGTTTGGGCCAAAATGGAATATCTTCCAAGAAATTCCGGAGCCATTCAGCTTCTTCACCGGCCTTATCTAAAGCTATGAATTCAGATTCCATTGTAGAACGGGCGATGCACGTTTGTTTGGATGATTTACAAGACACTTCTCCACCCCCAATTGTGAAAACATATCCACTCGTGGATTTAACTTCAGATGATCCGGTGATCCAATTTGTATCACTATATCCCTCGATCACAGAGGGATATTTGTTATAATGCAAAGCATAGTTTTGGGTATGTTTCAGATACCCCAAAACTCATTTCATTGTCATCCAATGTATTTGATTGGGATTACATGTAAATCGACTCAGTTTGCTAATAGCACATGCTATATATGGTCGCGTATAATTCATTATATACATCAAACTTCCCAATACTCTTGCATAGTTCAGTTGTGAGTCGCTTTCACCTTCATTCTTGAAGTGCATAACTCACGTCAATTGGAGTCTTGGAAATTTTGAAATACAAATACTTGAACTTGTCAAGTACCTTTTCAATGTAGTGAGACAGTGATAATGCTAGACCTTGTAGAGTCTTGTGAATTCTTATTCCTAAGATCACATCAGCAACTCCTAAGTCTTTCATGTCGAATTTCCTAGCCAACATGCGCTTTGTAGCATTTATATCTGACATGCTTTTGCTCATTATCAACATGTCATCAACATATAACCAAACAATGACTTCATCACCTGGAGTGTTTTTAATGTAAACACATTTGTCGCACTCGTTGATTTTAAACCCACTTGCCAACATTGTTTGATCAAATTTGACATGCCATTGTTTGGGTGCTTGTTTAAGTCCATAAAGAGACTTAACAAGTTTGCACACTTTCTTTTCTTTACCAGGAACCAAAAAACCCTCAGGTTGTTCTATGTAAATCTCTTCCTCCAATTCTCCATTTAAGAAAGTTGTTTTAACATCCATTTGATGGATTTCAAGACCATACACGGCCGCTAATGCCACTAGCATCCTAATAGATGTTATCCTCGTTACTGGCGAGTAAGTGTCAAAGTAATCAAGGCCTTCTTTTTGTCTATAACCTTTGACAACAAGTCTTGCCTTATAATTGTCAATAGTGTCACCAGCTTTCATTTTCCGTTTAAAGATCCATTTCGAACCTAAAGGCTTATTTCCTGGAGGAAGATCAACCAATTCCTATGTATGGTTATCCAAAATTGATTGAATCTCACTATTGACTGCCTCTTTCCGAAATGCAGAATCAGAAGACGGCATAGCTGCTTTAAAAGTTTGAGATTCATTTTCAAGCAAGAATGTCACAAAATCTGATCCAAAGGAAGTAGATTTTCTTTGACGTTTGCTACGCCTTGGATATTCTACATTTGGAGTATTTTCCTTTGGTTCTTCCCAAGGTCGTTTAGATCTTTCACTTAACGACTCGCATTCAGTTTTATACGGATAAATGCTTTCAAAGAATTCTGCATTATCTGATTCCATTACCGTATTAACATGAATCTCGGAATTATCGGATTTATGGACCAAAAACCGACATGCTTTACTGTTTGTAGCATATCCAATGAAAACTCAATCAACTATTTTTGGTTCTATTTTAACCCTTTTAAGTAAAGACACTTGTACTTTTGCTAGACACCTCTACACTTTGAAATATTTCAAGTTAGGATTTCTTCCTTTCCATTTTTCATATGGAATAGATTGCGTTTTGCTGTGGGGTACTCTATTGAGTATTAGGTTAGCTGTAAGGATAGTTTTCCCCCACAAACTCTGCTGTAATCCGAAACTTATTAGTAAAGAATTCATCATTTCCTTTAATATCCGATTTTTTCTTTTCGCAGTTCCGTTGGATTGAGGTGTGTAAGGTGCAGTAGTTTAATGGAAAATTCCATATCCCGAACATATTTCTGCAAACGGAGATTCATATTCTCCACCTCTATCACTTCTAATCATTTTGATCTTTCTATTCAATTGATTCTCTACTTCATTATTGTATTGCTTAAATGCCTCAATTTCTTCATCCTTACTATTAAGCAAATAAACATAACAATATCGAGTGCAGTCGTCAAGNAGACAAATACACATTTGAATCCATTCTTCACAAGTAAAGAAGTAGAAACTAAATCTAATAGTAGGAACATGAAGAACGTTGTTGAGCGTTAACACCTTGCCGGAAGTCATCTTTAAGAATATCTTCACATAACGTTCAATATTGGCTCTTGAATTATTTGCCATGGAAATCTCTTGTTCGGGACCAGCAGTAGAGTAAGTCGCAAATGCTTCTTTGAAAGCAGAAACATGTCGAGTGGCTCCGGAGTCAATCCACCACTCCTTCGGATTCCCAACTAAGTTTCATTGCGAAAGCATTGCACAAACGTCATTAATGTCATCATTCTTCTCCACTATGTTGGCTTGTCCCTTCTTCTTATCCTCTTTCGGGAGACAACAATCAGGGGCTTTGTGACCAACTCTTCCACAGTTGTGGCAGTTGCCCTTGAATTTCTTTTTGTTCTACTCCTTAGTCTGTCCAGAAGATCTCTTCCTCTTCTTACTTTTTGGAGCAGTCTCCTCAACTATATTAGTTCCCATGATCGTTGAATTTCCACGAGACTTCTTCTCGGCTGTTATGTTGTCTTCCTCAATCTTGAGACGAATTACAAGATCTTCCAATTTCATTTCTTTGCGATTGTGCTTAAGATAGTTCTTGAAATCTCTCCATGAAGGAGGCAACTTTTCAATCATTGCAGCCACTTGAAATGCTTCATTCACGACCATACCTTCAGCAATAAGGTCGTGAAAAATAAATTGAAGCTCCTGAACTTGGGTTCCCACAGTTTTGTTGTCTATCATTTTATAGTCTAGAAACTTGGAAACCACGAACTTCTTCAAGCATGCTTCTTCTGTCTTGTACTTCTTCTCAAGTGCGTCCCATAATTCTTTCGAAGTATTTATCGCATTTTACACATTGTACAAGTCATCCTCTAAAGCACTTAAAATATAGCCTTTGCAAAGAAAATTTGTCTTCTTCCACGCCTCAACAAATGAACTTTTCATTGTTCAGCATGTCCTCAGCAGGCACTGGAGGCTCTTCACTAGTGAATTTCTGCATACCAAGTGTGGTAAGCCAGAAGAACACCCTTTGCTGCCATCCTTTGAAGTTGGCTCCAGAAAATTTTCCCGGTTTTTCTGCCGGTGGAACAACAGTCCGGCTTGGCGAGGCTATCGCCGTTGCCGCAACAGTCGCAGAAGAATTTCCGTTATCAATTGCCATTTCTCACTGTCAACAACATAAGAGTTCAATCAATGGCAAAATCAGAACAGTAAACAATATTGTAATCAACAATAAACAATATGTATAATAAATAAAACCGAAGTTTTTATATACTCTTTCACAAAAATGATGAAGTTTTTATGTTCTTCAAATTGTTTTCTGAATTTCAAAACTTTGATGAAGTTTTTATATCTTCAAGTCCGAATAATAAAATTCAGAAGGAGTAGAAAACACACAGGTTTTAATCTCTACAAACAGAATACAGAAAAAAAAGTAATTTCCTTAAGATTGTTATTAATATTGTATTGCTGTAATATAAAACAATAAATTTTCTGTAAATACAGAAACAGTGAGAAACCTTACTAGCGCGAGATTAGCATGGCCGCGCTAGTGGAATTTACCAGGGACAATGAGAAACCTGACTAGCGCGACCACCAGCGTGTGCTGAGTGCGGGCGCGCTAGTCCAGGCGTCCTTAGATTTTCTATGGAAAAATAATATAAGAATAAACCGAGCCCACTGAATACATAGTGTGTCCTTAAGGAAATTATTCTCCTCAAGTACCCGAGGTTTTGGAATATATCCTCCCTGGATAGAACGATTTAACTCACCAGCGTATTGGTACCAAAAACTCCGGTGATCGGCGAACCACTTAATGGTCGTAAAACACACAGGAATATTTTTGTGCAGAAAAAGAAGAAGAAGATCAGAAAATTTTAGTAAGTAAAGATTCTGGGATTCAAGGCATATTTATAGCCAATTTGGTACTGTTTCTGAAAAGGTTTTGCAATCTTTCAGAATTTCTGAAAAGGTTTTGCAACCTTTCAGAACAACCATAGCTGTTGGAACAGGTGTGAAGATCGCGGAAAAATTAAAAACGAATTTAAAATAACTCGGGAAAGAAAAACAGACCGGACCTTTGCCTAAAAAGATTAATCAATAAATCGATCTTTGACCAAATCCAAATCCAAATCCAAATCCGAAGCCGAAGTCAAGCCGAGCGACGACGGCGACGGCGTGAGGCTTGCCTTCTTCTCAACTCTTTAAGAGTTAGAAGAAAAGCTTCTCTATATATACACACAGACTTTCTTTCCTTTTTCCAATGAGGGACAAAAGTGCACTAATTCAAAATTTCACTTCCCACCATTTTTCATTCACTCTCTTTAAGCTACACCAAGCTTAAAATTAAGCTACACTAACCTTAAAGACCAACAAGTGGTGGTGGTTGCTCATTTTGGTTGGTGACGATGGTTGTGTGTAGTAGCTAGTGGTGATGGTGGTTGGAAATAATGGTTAACATGGTGGAGACTAATACTTGTGATGGATTATATTGATTGTTAATGGTGATGGTAACTGATAGAAATGATTGACAATATAGTGGTGGCTGATGGTGGTGATCGTCGGTGGTGGTTGTGCGGTAATAATGGTTGGTTGGGATGATTGCAATAGTAGTTAGTATGGTGGTGGTTGGGGTTGAGGATGGTAGGGATAGATGGTGGGTGGTGGTACGTGGTAGGTAACGATGGGTAGGGATGGTGGATGGTATTGGTGATCAATAGTAAAAGTGAATTATAACATCTTAATGATATTAAAATTTTATTATAGATCTTAATCATTCAGATTTATTCAGACTCATTAAGTGGTTGTGAAATAAGAAAAATAAATGCACTTAACGATTAAGATCCGAATGATTAATATTCAAATCTAAAAAAATGGACTTAATAAGTGAGATCTAAATAATTAAAATTCAGACATTCATTAAATACAAACAAATGAGGCCAAAGACTCTTAGACCAACCCTGATTCAATTAATGCATGGGTTGATGGGCCTAAGTTTGTTCTCCAATTCAAAGGTTAGACCCCAGCTGGCTCGTGGGTTGAAGGCAATGTGTTAGTTGGGGTGAAATTAAAAAATAACCAGATTTACAAGTGGTAATTGAAAAATAGTCACAGTTTCAAAAGTAATCAAAATTTAGCCATTTTTCATGTAACGATAAATTTGAACGAAAACACTGTTCAAAATGCAAAAGATATTCCAGCATAATATACTGAACTTCCAGCATAATATATTGTGCTTCCGGCATAATATATTGGAGTTCCATAATAATATACTGGTCCAGCATAATATGCTGGAAGTTCATACGTAGGTGCTCCAATCTCCAGTACATTATGCTGGAACTTTCCGTGTTGCAGCAAAATAATGGCTATTTTTTGTTAACTTTGTAAAAGCTGGCTATTTTTCAATTACCAGTCTGAAAATTAGCTAGCCCGTGCTATATTTACTGTTAGTTGTCCAGTGGTATTATCCATTCATGATTAAAAGATAGATAAACCAACTGTAACGATCTGACCAATCGCTTTCTAGATTCCCGTTCCCCTAAATAAGACTCTTCGTATGTGCTTTTACTGTTTTATGACTTGGGGGATGGTTAGTTTGGGTTTGGAAGGGTTCGGGTTGAAATCGGAACATTTAGTTCCTTAATATTGGCTTAAAAAGGGTTAAGGTTGACTTGGCTCAATATCAGGATCGGGGACTGCATGATCAGCCCCATAGAAATAAGTTGTACAAATTAGCCACATGTATTGGTATCTTTATTTACTTAAGCAAACGAATATTTATGTAAATGTACTTTTAAATATGGAATGAATAAATCAAATTCATTTGGTTTTATTTTATTTCTTGTCCAAATGTTAAGTAAATTTATTTTTTCGTTTGAAAGTTAGTTAAAACTTCAAATGCTTGTGCCGGAATGCACATGAGACGTCCTCTTCAAGAGCACCGTAAACATAAGGGCCCTCTCTTATGAAACTCTCATAGTTAGAGGGTAGATTTTGGAAATGTGGATACTTGGGATAAAAAGTTATTAGATGTAAAAATATTTCCCGAACTTTATCAGTTAAATAAAAGAGAATATTTCTTGCACAATACTTAAGCAAAAAAATTCATTTTATTATTTCTTGCACAATACTTAAGCAAAAAATTTCTTTCATTACTTAATATTGCAAACTCAATGAAGAAGTTTTAGCATAGTTACACCGGAAAAAATATACATAAATAAATTAGTATTATTGTCAGAGACCGAAGGGAGAGAAGAGTCTTCATTTTCCTTTTCAGGAGAAGGTTGTTCTGCTTTCGGTTCAAGGCCTTCACCCATATCTTTGTCTTCTTCAGCTCCCTCTTCAGTTCCCGAGTATTCTGAGCTACTGTTCGATGAATCAGAAGCGACAGGTCGAGCAGGGAGGTTCTCGAGAGCAGTTGTCTCCAATCTACGAGCCTCGGTAATACAATCATCAATGTTTGCAATGCCTTCTTTGGCCTCTTCAAGATCTTCCTCTTCATATGATAAATTGCATAGGTTTTCTCGAGGAGGAAAGAATCTTCTTGATCATAGAATTTGGCTCAGAGTTTTTCAATTTTGGATTGGAGATTATCATTTCAGCTCTCACAATGCCGATTCTCGAATCATGCTCAATGTTGGTTGTCGCATGAAGCTAGTTCTGCTTCATAACCTTTTTGATCCTTTCTTCCATTCTAGATCTCTTCTCCTTGGATTAGCCCTTTCAGTTTTGGAGTGTAATCTAACCTCCAAGTTATTGATTTTCTCCATAAAAGCATACTCGCGCTCGGCTAGCGACAGTCACGGTATCATGCAGTTCAGCCCACTTGGCCTTTGGCTCCTAAAGATCTACATGTAATTGAGTGGCTTACTGACTGTGGGACATTCTATCTTGCTCGAATTACTCTAATCCGGCTTCGAACTATCCCATTTGAGCAATTTTTGCTTCCATCATATGGAGATGCTCGACAAGTTGATTATGCTCGACCAAAAGTTGATTATGTTCTAAGTTCCTTTTTATCCAAAATCAAACTTTGCAGACCCTCAGAAGCAAGGAGGTTAGCCTAAAAAGGTTAAATCTAAGGTTGTTAAGGAAAAGTCTAACAAACAAAAAAGGGTAAAGAAGAAGTTTAGATTGGTACCTGAGCCGAAAAAGGCATGGTGTTGTTTATCATACATTCAGCATAGAGAGAGAGAGAGAGTCCATTTTTTTCCAATCTTTTTTCATGGCTAGTGGCTTCAAGTAATTGGCAACTTCCACCATCTTGGAGAGTAGGTGGCACTCATTCAAAACCGTTAGAATGACGCTTCATTTTCCATTGGGATTTTGAGTGGGTGTCAGGTTAGTATTCCCCAGATATCCATAGTCGCTTGACCGTGGTGAAGGAACATCTTCTATCTGATCGGATGGGGTCGGTGGAGAGGACAGATGGTGTAGAAGGAGATGCAGTTATAGTTGGCTCAGAAGTTGATAGCGGAGGAACGTTAGGGGTAAAACTCCTTTGACTGGAAGCAACAATGGGGATTCAAAAACGAGATGCAAAATTTTTTGGCCAATCTCATTTCCGTGAAGAGTCCTTGAACTTCTTCCGATTGTGGAGTCTGAAGCTCATCCGGCTGAGAATTCGGTTGAGCTGATGAAAATATTTTTCTTCTCTGAAGGGAGTCGCTTCATCATCAAGGACCATTGTGACCGCTACGGTTGGTGTTTCTTTCAAATTCTTCTCCTGAGTCCAAGTCGAGGAGGTACTTTTCTCTTTGGTTTCTTGTCTTTGGGCTAGAGACCCCAGGAGGAGGCGCTTCACCAGAAGCAAGAGTGGCTTCACGATATCTCCTTCGGTTAAGGACATTTTTCAATGCCTGTTGGGCATGTCTAGGTCATCGTTAACCTCAATGATGGGACAAGCAATGGATCCCTTCGGAAGTCTTGTGTGTTGCAAAAAGAGAGTTAACAAATTGACCCTGAGTCGTGATAAAAGTTGAAATAAGGAAGGAAGAACCTTTACTTACCATGGTTTTTGGCTTTCCAATTAAATGTGGGATCCATTTCTTTCCACCTTCAAGATTTTGGTGTAGAAATATCTAAAATTTTGTGTTCCCAAGGGGCCAGGTTCTGAAATCGTGGTGGTCCCAAATGCGTAGCTGGAATAAGGAAAATACAAAGTTAATAAAGGAGGAAAGTCTTTTTAAACACGTAAAGGAAAAGATATCCAAATAATTACGAAAAAGGATTCCACAATTCAGGAATAACATGTGATGTTGTCGGGAGAATATCCTTGGTAGCGATGACAACGAACCATTCCATCCAGCCATGATCGTTGGTATCATCAACACTAATAAGGAGGGTGTGGTGACCCCATTTGATGATCTTTAGCAAGGCCCCACACAATGATCTTTGGAGAGTAGAGGTTGATCATGTGTGCGAAAGTTAGGGTTTTCTTGGTCTCGGAGAATAATTTTCCAAGGTAAGTCATCGTACGCCATACTAATGGTCCTGCTTGAGCCAAACAGATTTGGTAAGGATGGCAGAATTCTAAAATTATTGGATCGTTTCCTTGACCCAATCCCAAAGTAGAAGGGTATGTATAAACATACATGAACCCTAAAGTAAAAGGGTATGCATAACATACATGAACCCTAGTTTGGAGAAGGTTACCCTTTCCACTTCACTAGGGGCGAAGATTTCGATAATATTCCAATCGCAATCTTCCTTTACAATGGGAAGATTAGCTATACGAATGGAAGAGGGATACCTGCAAATAGGCTAGTGTTTGTCATTTTCGGGATTAACATGTTCTCTTTGGACAGCTTGAAGGTCAAACTGGGTGTTAAGTTGAAGGGGTATGATAGATTTCACGGTAAGAGGTTTAGATTCGATATTAACGTATTTTATTTCATTCTTTTTGGGGCCACCTCCAAAGAGAAGGCTGGTGTTTCCAAGGACAACAATGTTAGAAGACATGATGGTAAGAAATTTGAGAAGGGAGATTTCACTAAGAAAGATAAATTTTACAGTAGTGTTCTAAGATAATTCGAAAATAAAGAAGAGTTTGTAAAAGTGAAAAGTAAAATTGAAGATTAGGGGAGAAGTTTACAAGTGGCATAATTCGTGGTCATGATTACCTTGGAACCTGGCAAAAATATTTTCCAAATCAAGAGGTAACACGTGTCCGGTCCTTAAATACAGAGAAAGATGCGTCCATGCAAGTGTCAGAACTGTTAAATAATTTACCCCCTATGAAAAGAAGTTTTATCTACTTCCGGTAACCATAAAGTTTGTCACTGAACAGTAGGGGGGCTATCTATATGGGATAAAATTGGTTAGAGACAATTGGACAAATTACGAGATGACATGTGAAACTGAAGACAGGTAAGATGTGAGTCAGGAAATAGTTGGCACCGGATACAAGCATGTGTTTGGTGTTGTGTGAATTTAGAAGGCATAGGAACCGATAATAAATATTTGAAGGGAAGACATCAGACAACATTCAATGAGCAGCTGTTATAAAGAATCTTTGTATTAACAGCCAATCGTTATGCAGCCATCAATGGCAGTTTTATTCTCATTCAAGACTAGCTTGATTTGGTGATCTTGTCTCCCTAAATAAAGCTATAAATAGGATAATTGATATCCATTGTAGGACACGAAAATCATTTATACTCAAAGGCTATAATTTGTTCTCATATTATAAAATTTATCGCTTTCTTTTGTTCTTAATATTATTTCTTCCGGAGAAGTTCATCATACAACCAGACTTGAATGTTTTTTGAGTTATTTGTAATCTTGATTCTATTCTTATCTATTTCATATTTTTTGGAACAAATTAATTCATGTGTCTATAAATCATGTTACAGATTCAACTGTATCGTTTTACGGTTAAACATCTTTTACGTTATTTTAGACAAAGACTTTGTAATGTAAATTGTATAGTTAAACCTTAAACGTTCTAATGTGAATTTGGGCAACGCAGCATCCTCTAAAAATATTGCATATGTAGGGGTTGCGTGTAGCTGTGCAAGATGAGTGAAGGCACTTCTCAGGAAACGGGTGGGGCCAAATACCTAATAAGAGCGCCGGTTGGTATATATTGATTCGAAAGAAAGGAAGATCATTCGACGTAATTGTGAAGCCATTTTAATTTGCTTGCAAAGCAATTCAATTTTTCACTCTGCCACTCTTCACTCTCCAAAAATAATTTGAGCTTTTCTTCATTAATAATGATAGTAATCTTCAGCAACAAACAAGTTTATTAAGTGGAAGATCGTCACGTTACCTTTTTTAAAGCCTAACTCATGAGTTTTACATTATCATTATACGTAAATAGTTCTGTTTGTTACAAAACGTTCAAATAAGCATTCATAATTAGGTCAATTAGGTTCTCAGTACAAGAACAAAGTAAGAGACTACCAAGAAAGCAAACTTAATTATAGACATGAATGTTTCCCTACAAAAGAAATGGCTTCTCAACCCAGTTAGGATGGCTTGCCAAATGGGGGCTGGCTTCGACAACCCGTTAAGGATTGCTTGTCAAGTTTCATAAACAGTAAATTTGCTTATAGTCGACATGGTTTTCCTACAAAGGGACCGACTTCACTACCTTTCAGGGATAGATTGCAAGCTACACAACTCAAAAAACTTTTATACTATGGGTGTGTTTGGTATGAATGGAAATATTTTCCGGAATGTTTTCCAATTTTCTCATGTTTGGTTGGTTTAAATGTTTTGGAAAACATTTTCCTTACCAACTCATTTTCCTGCAATTATAGGAAAATGTTTTCCTTATCAAGAGAAGGGAAAATATTTTCCAAAACTCCTTCTCAACCTTCCCCACCCTCACCAACCCACCCCACACCCCCACACCCAACCTCACCCCATGCCTACCCACCCCATATCCTCTCTCCTAAAAGGCTTTTTTTTATTTCAAATTTCAGTTTTTTTCCGTCACCACCCACCCTACTACCCTCCCTTGCATTTTTTTTTTATTAATTTCAAATTTCTATTTTTTCATTTTTCTCCACCACCCATCCCACTGCCCCCTCCCCCAACCCCGCACAAAAAAAAATTTGTAAT